>AWUE01013071.1:0-23526 GCA_001974825.2 Corchorus olitorius
CCCCCCCCCCCCCCTCCTTGCCTATATAAAGGCACCAACCCCCTCTTGTAAAGATAAGTTGAGTTGATTAATAAAATTGAGGTTTTCACCCAAATTGATTATCTTAGCTTCTTTGTTCTAGTTTGAGCAAAACTTAGGGTTCTTCAATCTTGTAGAGTCCTAGAAAACAATTAAGTTGTGATACTTGATTTCTTGTGAATCTTGTGATCTTAGGTGTTCAATTGCAGATCTAATTGGAGGTCTAAGGCCGACGAAAGAAGAAGATTGCTTGGGTGAGATTGTCGACATACACATCTAGAAGTTGAAAGTTGTTCAAGTTGATTCTTGGCGGGTCACAAGGGTGGATTTGAATCTTAAAACAACTAGATTCGTATCAATTGGTATCAAAGCATAGGTTGTCATCTTCAATTGGTAAATCTATCCTTCCATTCATCTATCATCAAGTTTTTCATCCATCTCATCCATCAAAGTTTTTCAAATTTTCAAGATCTAAAAATTCCGAAAATTCAAAAATTCATTGTGGTTTCATCTTAAATCCAATCGACTTGAAAATTCAGATTTGGAGTCCTCATACCTTGTAGTTTAATCGGAAAAGAAAAAAAAAACTTTTCGACCAGAAACTTGTGAAATTTATTCTGGCTTCGTTTGAGCTCGGAAAGCTTTGAAATTTGAGATCTAGACTTCATTTAGTGTGATCTTTCTGGGAAAAATATTGAAAAAAATAAAAAAAAAATCTGTGTCGAAATCGATTTTTTCCAGGAACTAGGGTTCTTGATTTGGGAATTTGGGGATTAGGGTTTGTTTTGAGCAATTGAGTCAATTGTTTGCATCTAATCCTAATTGATTGTTTGTTTGAGATTCTTGGGTTGCTTTTGCTGTGAATTGAGATCTAATTTGAAGAATTTCAGGTTTAAACCCTATTGGAGACAAGTGGTACAAAATTGGATCTAAGTGGTACTAGGGTTTATAATTGATTAAATTGATTGATTTGTGTTGCTAATTGTGTTTTGTGCAGCAAGTTTGAGAGACAAAAGGCTGTTTTGATTGTATAGATCACTTTTTGTTTTTGATTCACTCAAGTTAATTGTTTGTTCCTCAAGTAGGTCACGAGAAGAAAGGAGGCTCTAACAATTTGCTCTTATTAGGCCTATTGAAGCTAGAAAAAGGCATAATCTTGAGATCATTAAGAGAGTAGTGGATCGCCAATCCATAGGTTGAGTGCAAACACGAGAGCACAACAAAGGTAAATCACACACACTAGTGAGGAATTTTTATTACTAACTTTTCTTTGTGTGTAGGTACAATGGGAGATCAAAACCAAGCCAATGATGTGGCTACCTCGTTGCAAGCTATCATGCAACAATTAGGCACTATAACAACAAGATTAGAGGCCTTGGGGGTTCAAAATCTACAAGCTCCACTTAGTATGGTTGATAGGAGAACTTTGAGTGCCTATGTAAAAGGGGATGTTCTAAGGGAGAATTTGTTCCATACTAGGATGTATGCGAATGGAAAGCCTAGTAGTGTGATTATAGATGGAGATAGTTGTTAAAACATAGTTAGTGATTATTTGGTGAAAGAGTTACAACTACCTACTTCTAAACATCCTAAACCCTATAGCTTAAGTTGGATCAATAATAGAGAAGAAATTAGGGTTAACAAACAAGTTTTGGTTACTCTTTCTTTGGGCAGGTACAAAGAGGATGTCTTGTGTGATGTGCTACCAATGCGAGCTTGTCATGTGTTGCTTGGGAGACCTTGGCAATTTGACAACAAGGTGAAGCATGATGGTGAGACAAACAAGTACTCTTTTATGCATGGTAAGCGGCCTGTTACTGTAGTTCCTTTATCACTTCAAGAAGCTTTAAAAGATCAAATTAAAGTGAGAGATGATTTTGCTAAATTGGATGATGAATTTAGGGCTAAAGAAAAGGGTAACACCGATTCTAAAATTGTTGATTGTTTTGATGATAAAACAGCCCTAGTTGCAAAGAGTGTTTTAGATGTTGTTTGCAATGATACTAAACCTAATTTGAGTGTTGTTTGTGATGACACTAAATCTGTTTTAGGTGTTGTTTGTGATGAAACAAATTCTGTTTTGGATGCTAATTGTGATGAAAATAAATCTGTTTTGGTTGATCATAGCATTGAAAATAGGATTGTTTGGGGTGAAAGAAAAGAGACTTCTAAGAAAGTTGTTAAAGAGTGTATGTTAGCTAAAAGTGAGATTAAGAGTGCTTTGCATGAGAATTCTGTTTTGAACTTACCTTTGTTTCGAAATACACTAATGGGTACTAACAACTTGGCTGGAGATATTCCAAGCAATATTGTGTCTTTTTTGAGTGATTTTGTAGGAATTGGACTTGTTTTGATACAAGGAGGGAAGTTTGTAGCTTACTTTTGTGAGGAAATTCCTAGGGGATTGTCATCCATTAGAGAAATTGAACTCAATCCATATGGTGTGCGATACAAGTTCATTGAGAGCTTTCCATATGTGGTGCGCTACAAGAAAGGTAAGGAGAATGTTGTAGCTGATGCTTTATCAAGGAGGTATGTTTTACTTTCCATGCTTGATTCTAAGTTTCTTGGATTTGAGTTTATTAAGGAATTATATGCTAGTGATGCTTACTTTAGTGATGTGTTTAAAGCATGTGAGAATTCTGGATTTGGGAAGTATTATAAGCATGATGAATTTTTGTTTAAAGAATCTAGATTGTGTATACCTACTTGTTCTTTGCGTTTTGTGCTTGTGAGGGAATCGCATGAGGGAGGTGTAATGGGTCATTTTGGTGTTGATAGAACGTATGAGATATTGCATGAACACTTGTTTTGGCCTAAGATGCGATATGATGTAGGAAAGCATGTTTCTAGTTGCATTACTTGTTTGCAAGCTAAATCTACATCTAAACATCATGGTTTGTACACTCCTTTGCCTATTCCTCATGAACCATGGACTCATATTAGCATGGATTTTGTGTTAGGATTGCCTCGTTCTAGGAGAGGTAAAGATTCTATCTTTGTGGTTGTTGATAGGTTTTCTAAGATGGCACACTTTATTGCATGTACTAAAACTGATGATGCCATTAATGTAGCTAATTTGTTCTTTAAAGAGATTGTTAGACTACATGGAATGCCTAAGACGATTGTGAGTGATAGAGATGCTAAGTTTTTAAGTCACTTTTGGAGAACTTTGTGGGCTAAGCTAGGTACTAAGTTGTTATTTTCAACTACTTGTCATCCTCAAACTGATGGTCAAACTGAAGTAGTTAATAGGACTTTGTCTACCTTACTTAGAGCATTGATTAAAAAGAACTTAAAGACTTGGGAAGATTGTTTGCCTCATGTTGAATTTGCATACAATAGAAGCATACATTGGATTTGTGAATGTGTGTATGGCTTTAATCCTTTAACTCCATTGGATTTGTTGAGTTTACCTTTGAGTGTGCAAGTTGACATGGATGGGCAACGCAAGGCAGATTTTGTTAGGGATCTTCATGCAAAGGTTAGAGCTCAAATTGAGAAGAAAACACAACACTACATGAAGAATGCTAACAAGGGGCGCAAAGAGGTCATCTTTGAACCCGGAGATTGGGTTTGGTTGCATCTAAGGAAGGAAAGGTTCCCTGAGAAGAGGAAGTCTAAGCTCTTACCCCGTGGAGATGGTCCATTCTAAGTTTTGGAGAGGATCAACAACAATGCATACAAGCTAGATCTTCCTAGTGAATATGTTAATGTAAGCACTACTTTTAATGTCTCGGACTTATCCTTGTTTGATAATGATGCAGATTTGAGGACAAATCCTTTTCAAGGGAGAGGGGATGATGCGCCAAGGACTCATCATGGTCTTGAAGAGCTCAATGGAGATCATGGAGAGGATGAGCACATGCGGCAAGGAGGCTTGAAGATGCTTGAAGATGCTAGGAGTTCGTTGGAGCAAGTTCCAAGCTCATTGTAGAAGGTTCCAAGCTCATTGGAGAAGGTTCCAAGCTCATTGGAGAAGGTTCCAAGCTCATTGGAATTGCCTAAGATGCCATTTGATCCATTGAAGATGCCATTAGGCCAAATGACAAGAGCAAGAGCTAAAAGGTTCAAGGAAGCATTATTGGGCCTCATTAGAGTTCATCTTGACGAGTTCAAGGCCATTGGAGTTCATTTGAAGCCCATTGGAGATCATCACTAAAGGAATATTCCCATCGATTCCAAGTAATGTCCTCTATTTGAAATCGATGAGTATTAGGCCATTGGAGTTGTACTTTGGCCATTGTGGGCTTTATTCTATTTTAATTAACTATTTATTTAGTTTAGATGACATTGGGTTGGGCCTTGTTTGACTAAGTCCAATCCTTGTTTTAATAGGACTTGTTATTTTCCTTTTCCTAGTAGGATAAGGAGTAGGATCTTTCCTAGCTCCTTCCTAGCCTTTTCCTTTACCCTTAGGGCTTAGGATTTTAGATCAGAGCCGCCCCCCCCCTTCTTGCCTATATAAAGGCACCAACCCCTCTTGTAAAGATAAGTTGAGTTAATTAATAAAATTGAGGTTTTCACCCAAATTGATTATCTTAGCTTCTTTGTTCTAGTTTGAGCAAAACTTAGGGTTCTTCAATCTTGTAGAGTCCTAGAAAACAATTAAGTTGTGATACTTGATTGCTTCTGAATCTTGTGATCTTAGGTGTTCAATTGCAGGTTTAATTGGAGGTCTAAGGCCGACGAAAGAAGAAGATTGCTTGGGTGAGATTGTCGACATACACATCTAGAAGTTGAAAGTTGTTCAAGTTGATTCTTGGCGGGTCACAAGGGTGGATTTGAATCTTAAAACAACTAGATTCGTATCACTTTAAGTTATGGATGGATGTATTAAGACTCCTTAAAAATCATGTTATTAATCAAATGTCTTTACTTTTATCCCTAAAATGCTACGGGATGGATCTTTATAATTTGCATTCATTACACAAAGGAAGAATTTCAATTAGATACTGGATGGTGGTAATTGAAATTTGGATGTGGGAAAGACAATTTACAAGATCTTGGTGGAGGATTCCGGAAGATCTTCTAAGGTGTCTTTTCAAGAGTTTGTTAGCATTCTTACATGGCATTCATCATGCATGCTCATGCACGCCAACAAATGAAGGATTTTAATTGGGCACTAGTTTGGGGTAGTTAAAATCCAGATGTGGGATGTGAAATTCATAAAACTTCGATGGAAGATTCCGGGTTATTTTGTGTGTTTCATTTTCCTATGGCATTGCAAAAAAAAAAAAATGTAATATATGTTTATGGTAATATCTCTAATTCATGGGTCTTCTAATAATAAAGGTATCAAGATAGCACAACCAAAGAAGCAGCATCAACGAATTCGGCAGTATAATACTAGGTCCAGCACCAGAAAGATGGACGATCAAGCTGCGGAAATTCAGCGGTTAAAAGAAATGATAGCTCGCTGGGACGAAGAGGCGAAGCGCCGAGAAGAACATACAAATGCTCAGATGGAGCAGATGAGGGGTATGTTACTGCAATTGATGAAAGGAAAAGGTCTGGAGGGGAGTACCCAGAATGTGGATGATTCAACTGGACGAATGCCGGTAGCAAGTGCAGGAATGACCGGGGTAGAGAATGAAAATACCAATCCTTTTGTATTTGGCGGCACACCATTCATTTTCCCACCACCAACGGGAATGACAACTAGGCCTGTGGTGTCTGATCCTCCGACGTCTAGCGGTACGCCGTTTGTCTTCCCACCATTATCAGGAGTGGCAGCTAAACCAGTTGTCTCCGAGGCTCCAATGTCTAGTGGATTTCGGTTTGCCTTCCCACCATCGTCTGGGATGCCAACTGGGACCTTTAATCCTCCTCCCCCAAAATCCTACATTGGGGTGTCATCATAGCAGGACTACTCTCATTTGTACGCGCCAGGGATTGCCGCAACCAAGCCCATTGATCTAACAGGGGAAGAAGGTCTGAGGAAAGGGGCAGAAGATGAGAAGTTTTGGCAGAAGATCGAAGGTAGGATAGAGGGTAGGTTGAGAAGCATGGATGGAGTTCAAGATCTCCGGATTCCTAGTATTACAAGCACTGCCTTGGTCAAAGGAGTGATCATTCCTCCAAAATTTAAAATGCCGGAGTTTGAGAAGTATGATGGCACAAAGAACCACAAAGATCATGTACTCAGTTTCCTGAACAAGATGGCACCTTTTTCAACCGATGATAAGTTCCTGATGTACAGCTTCATGTTCAGCTTGACGGGGTCAGCAATTACTTGGTACAACCAACTGGATCCAAGGAGTATTCAGAGCTGGAGTGACATGACAAAGGCTTTCTTGGCGCACTTTAAGTATTTAATGGATCAGGCCCCCACTAGGGATACTCTGACAAATATGTCAAGAAGGCCCGACGAATCGTTGATGGTGCCCGGACTCCCCGAAAGGGAAGTGAATTCCCTATTTCTAAGAACTCTGCCCAAAGAGTACTTCAAGGTGCTGCTCCCGAAGATGACAAAGTCATATTCCAGCTTAATCGTGGCTGGAGAAGCCATGGAAGCTGCGATGAAAATGGGATACTTGGATGATGTGAGTGATCATACTAAGAAGGGCCAGAAGAAGAAGGAAGGGGAAGTGCATTCAGTGGGAGAGACAAATTTTAGGCCCAAGGAATCAGGGGCAACAATACTATCCGAGGAACTATGGGTACAATTATCGGCCTCGAGGATACTATCATCAGTATCAAGCAAACCCTTACTATACTCAGCCTCTCAGGGACGTCAGTGCTGTTAGGGGAACGCCATTTCAACCAAGGCCGCAAAACCAGCGCCCCCGTGCGCCTCTTGCAATTCAGCAGAAAAACCCAGCAAGTTGGTCGGGAGGGAAAGACCCGATAAGGGAAAGAGTCCCAATTGACCCAATCCCATACACTTATACTGAGCTCTTGCCGCAGCTATTGCAACAAGGTTTATTAGTAAAGTTGCCTTTCTCCATTCCTTTGAGGCACCCAAGACCATAATGGTACAACGCCAATGCTCATTGCGAGTTTCATTCAGGGGCCGAAAGGCATGCTACAGAAGATTGTTTATGGTTGAAATATGCTGTACAGGATTTGGTGAAGTCGGGGAAGTTAAGCTTCGCGAATTCAGCTCCAGCTAACCCATTGCCTAATCATGGCGGGAATCAAGTGAATATGGTGGGTAAATCTGAAACAGTCAAGAGCCAAGTTTGGGAAGTGGTTACTCCAATGGCCACAGTGTACAAGGCTTTGGTGAAAACAGAAATGATAGCCCCATGAGAGTTCGGGGAAGGAGACTTGGATGAAGTATGCATGTATCATGGTTTGGGGCATGGAATTCAAGAATGCTGCAGTTTCAGGGAGAAAGTTCAGAGCCTGATGGATGATGGGGAAATTGAGTTTTATGCGGAAAGTAAGGACGATGAGGTTGGCGTGGTGATAGAGGAGTACATACAACCCTTCATCCCAGCCCCGCCAAGAATAAGACCTCGGCCATTCGTGCCGGCTCCATCCATGAGTTCGCCTCAACCTTTTGTACCGAGACCGCCAACGATACTACCAGCTCACATGCAGAGGTCGGTGGCTCCTGTAGTTGTGATACCCCCACAGCCGTTTCCCTATACGGACAGCCACCAGGTGCCATGGAAATATGATTGCAGGGTTGTTACACCATCAGGGGAAGGCAGCTCAGCAAACGTGACAGGCGTTGGTAGAATGACAAGAAGCGGGAGAGTATATTCACCAGAAATGTCAGAGTAGGTTCAAAAGAGAAAGGAGGGAACTGTAGTGCGAAAAACTAATATGCGGGAATCAGAGGAGACGGTCAGACCTAAAGAAGAAGAAACCATTGAGAAACCCGTGTCAGAGCATGAAGAATGTGAGTTTTTGAAGATCATCAAGCAGAGCGAGTACCGGGTAATTGAGCAGTTGAATAGGTTGCCCGCTAGAATTTCTATTCTCAGCCTACTATTGAACTCCGAAGCACATCGGAAAACGCTGCTAAAAGTCTTGAATCAATCGTATGTGTCTCAGAACATTAGTGTTGCTGATCTGGATCACATGGCGGTGAACATATCAGCACACGGGTTCATAGCCTTTGCGAGAAAAATATCCCAAAGGGGATGAGAAACAGCATAAAGGCATTGCATATCACAGTCAGATGTCAAGAAGTGAGCATGGGCAATGTTTTGATTGACAATGGTTCCGCCTTGAATATTTTGCCCCTCAAGATGCTGAAGAGGTTGCCGGTGGATGAAGCCCACGTTCAAACCAATCACCTAATTGTGAAAGCCTTTGATGGCACCTGGAGGAGTGTCATGGGAGAGGTGGAAATAACTATTGAAGTGGGAGGAGTACCATTTCCCCTAATATTCCAAGTGCTGGATATACAACACCCGTCCTATTCATGCTTACTGGGAAGACCATGGATATACCAGGCGGGGGCTGTTCCATCAACCCTGCATCAGGTGGTGAAATTCCTTACCCCAGAAAAGTTTGTCGCGGTTAAAGGGGAGGAAGATTTTGTAGTAGCAAGCACAACTGGTTTTTCCTATGTTGAACCACCGGAGGGGTCATTTGAATGCTCCTTCAGGACTTTTGAGGTTGCTGAAGTTATCCCAAAGAGCATGATGGACTATTCTGTCATGAGTGTCAGGTTTATGATGAAGAAGGGGTTTGAAGAAGAAAAAGGATTGGGAATAGACTTGCACGGGATTACACAGGCCGTTGAAGTACCTGTACATGAGGGTCCCTTTGGACTGGGATTCAAGACGACGGCTAAGGATTGGGCGGAAGCTGAGGAGAGATCGAAAAAGAGAAGGCTGACAAGGATGGGACACAGAGTAGAAGAGGAAAAGATGAAGTTCTGGCCTCTGTTTGAGACTTTCAAGTCAGCCGGTTGGGTCAACAGTGCTGGGTCAGAAAAGGAGCCAAAGATTGTGAAGAATCTGCAGGGTCTGGATGTCAATGCTGTTTCGGATGACGTTTAGGAAGAAGATGATTGCCCGTGGATTCGTGAATTAGCCCTAGGAGAGGTTTTGAGCAACTGGGTTGAGTATGAGAGAGCAATCTTTGTTGATGACTCAAAGATGTAGTAATCTTTGATCTTAAATACTAGTACCCCCAAAGAATGTCCATGACAATACCATGTTTGGATTTCTCTTTTCAAAATATCAAACTATCATGTGTTCACCTTTTTTAAATCAATAAAATGCATTACAAAGTTTCATCCACATATCTTTTATCATATTTTCATTTTCATTCTTACTCATTCATTATTACTAGTTATATATATATATATATATATTCTTTCTTTGGTATATATATTTTTGTTGCTTTATTTCTCAGGCCGACTGACGATGAATGCAAAGACGCTCGTGACGAGCCGGGGTTCGACTTCGAGAAACCGGTTTTTGCCGACGAACCCGACGATGAAGACATTGAGGACCAGGCCTTACCCCCAGACCTTTTGAGATTGGTGGAACAGGAGGAAAAGCAGATACTGCTACATAAGGAGCTCATAGAATCGATTAATTTGGGTACAGAGGAAGAACCCAGGGAAGTCAAAATCGGCACTACTCTATCGGAGAAAGAGAGACAAGAGTTGATAGATTTGTTGAAGGAATACGCTGATGTGTTCAAATGGTCGTATCAAGATATACTAGGTTTAGATCCGGAAGTGGCAGTGCATAGGTTACCCATCAGACCGGATTGTAAGCTGGTTCAACAGAAATTGACGAGGATGAAGCCGGATATGTTGTTAAAGATTAAAGAAGAAGTCAAGAAGCAGCTTGACTCAGGATTCCTGGAGGAAGCTAAATACCCAGAATGGTAAGAAAATATAGTCTCAGTACCAAAGAAAGACGGAAAAGTTAGAATTTGTGTGGACTATTGAGATTTGAATCGAGCTAGCCTGAAGGATAATTTTCCTCTGCCAGATATTGATGTTTTAGTAGACAATACTGCTGGTTTTTCATTATTCTCGTTCAAGGATGAATTTTCAGGATACAATCAGATAAAAATGGCTCCAAAAGATCGGGAAAATACTACGTTTGTCACAGCCTGGGGAGTCTTTTGTTATAAGGTCATGCCATTTGGATTAAAGAATGCCAGGGCAACGTATCAGAGAGCTATGGTGAACCTTTTCCATGACATGATGCATAAAGAGATTGAAGTATATGTTGATGATATGATCGCCAAAGCTCGGTCAGTGGATGAGCATTTAGTGAATTTAAGAAAGCTCTTTGAAAGACTCCGAGAATTTCAGCTTAAGCTTAACCCGGCAAAGTGTACTTTCGGAGCCACTTCAGGGAAGTTACTTGGATTCGTGGTCAGCGGAAAAGGTATTGAGGTAGACCCAAACAAAGTGAAAGCCATCCAAAATTTGCCCCCACCGAGGAATCAAAAGGAAGTCAGAGGATTATTGGGAAGGTTGAATTACATCGCTCGTTTCATTTCACAGTTAACAGCGAAATGCGACCCGATCTATAAATTGTTAAAGAAGAAGAATCCCGGGGAGTAATATGAAGATTGTCAAGCTACTTTCGATAAGGTTAAGGAGTACTTATCCAATCTGCCAGTGTTAGTACCACCAGTAAAAGATAGGCATGTGATCTTGTATCTGACGGTGCGTATTGGCTCAACAAGATGAGACTGGAAAGAAAGAGCGAGCAATTTATTATTTGAGCAAGAAATTCACTGATTATGAGACTAAGTACTCAGATTTGGAAAAGATGTGTTGTGCACTCGCTTGGGCAGCTCATAGACTAAGACAATACATGCTTTATCACACTACTTGGTTGGTTTCCAGGTTGGATCCGATTAAGTATGTATTTGAAAAACCCGGTTTGTCGGGAAGAATCGCTAGATGGCAAGTATTGTTGTCAGAATATGACATAGTATATGTGTCTAAGAAGGCCATTAAAGGAAGTGCTATAGCAGAATTCTTGGCTGACCGAGCTAGTAAAGATTACGAACCGGTACATTTTGAGTTTCCAGACGAGGATCTGATGGCGATATGCCAAGTAGAAGAGGCAAAAGAAGAAGAAGAAGATACATGGAAAATGTATTTTGATGGGGCATCAAACCTGTCGGTGCAAGGGATAGGTGCAGTATTGATATCTGATCAGACCAAAATTATGCATGTTTTTATGGTCATTTTCCTATGCTTTTGAATGTATTTGTGTTGGATTTTACCCTATAATGCTTACATTTGTAATTGTAGGTGTTGAAGAGGTAGATGTGCAAATATGTTGTTTTAAGCACATTTTGGAGCTATTTCGGTTGGTTTTTAACACAAAGGTTTTTCATAGATTTTCTTGGAAGAAATTGGAGATCTTGTGTTCGTGAATGAAGAGTCTATGTGATGCGCCAAGGGCTTATCAAGGACATCAAGAGGGCTATGGAGATCATGGGGAGGATGAGCATGGAGTGCAAGGAAGCATGGAGAAGCTTGAAGATGCTAGAGGTGCACACAAAGATGATTCAAGCTCATTGGAGTTGCCAAAGATGCCATTTGATCCATTGAAGATGCCATCAGGTCCAATGACAAGAGCAAGAGCAAAGAGATTCAAGGATGCATTAACGGGCCTTGTTCGAACTCATCTTGAAGACTTGAAGACCATTGAAGTTCAATTGAAGACATTTGAAGATGATTTGAGCAAAGAAAAACTCATTAATTTGCTTGTTATTGAAGCCTAAAAACAGGACAAGTCCTGCCCAGGACTTGACGATTCTTGCCCAGAACCTGGTCTGTTGAAAGAAGGAAGAAAATTCAGAACAAGTCTTGCCCAGGACTTTGACAACACCTGCCCAGAACTTGTTGCGGGAAAGAAAATTCAGAACAAGTCCTGCCTAGGACTCGGACAACTCCTGCCCAGGACTTGTTGCGGAAAAAACCTTATTTTTAAGTTTATTTTGTTATTTCAATTTCCTAGTAGGATAAGGAGTAGGATCTTCCTTGCTCTTTCCTTTACCCATATAGCTTTAAGATTTAGGGTATTGTGGCCCCCTATTACTATATAAGGGGTCCAATATCTCTTGTAAACATAAGTTGAGTTGATTAATAAAATTGAGGTTTGTACCCGAAATGATTATCTTAGCTTCTTTGTTCTAGTTTGAGCAAAACTTAGGGTTCTTCAATCTTGTAGAGTCCTAGCAAACAATTAAGTTGTGATACTTGATTGCTTGTGAATCTTGTGATCTTAGGTGTTCAATTGCAAGTCTAATTGGAGGTCTAAGGCCGACGAAAGAAGAAGATTGCTTGGGTGAGATTGTCGACATACACATCTAGAAGTTAAAAGTTGTTCAAGTTGATTCTTGGCGGGTCACAAGGGTGGATTTGAATCTTAAAACAACTAGATTCGTATCACTATGGAGTCAATTTTATGCTAATTAAAGTCATAAAGTTGAAAGCTACAAAGTTCCAAAGCAAAGGAGTAAGAAGAATTCAAGTCGCAAGAAGATATGTCGAGCCATCAGGAGGACATGGGTGATCAGGCTTAAGACCTGGGTGCTCAGGCCAACCATGTGGGCGCCCAGCGGGAGTCGGGGCCCTTGTCAGCGCGCACATCAGGGTGTCTTCATGTTGAAGCTTCTTCCTTTCTTTCCAGATTTAGAGACAGTTCGGGAAAACAGTCATAACTTTTGATCCAGAGCTCCAAATGAAGCGTTTGAATATGTCTTGGAAAGCTAACTCTGAGAGCTACAACTTTTGTTCTTTGGTCGATACCCAGTTTTGCCGTTATCATGGACGAAAATGCCCCTGAAGTTTCTGCCGACATTCTGGACCTAGAAAAGCCCATGAAATCAAGCCCAAATTGATATGCTTAACCTAAATTCCGTATTTAGAGATAGCCCAGACCTGGAGGACGAAATTCCACTCAATTGGATGAGGTTTAATGAGCTTAAAAATCTATTTTGTCTTAGGTTAAGTTTGCCCTAAGTCTCTAGTGTAAATAGACATCTTTTCTCCCTAGAAATGAGGTTAGACGATTTGGAGAGCCAAGGAGGAGCCGCCGGCCAGCCCCTATCTTTCTAGGTTTTTCTATTCCTTTTTCTTTTGATGGCTACTCAATTCATGAGTAGCTAATCTTTTATTTCTCCAATGTAGAATCTTATTGATCTCTTGACTTTTTATTTATGGGGAGACTTTTGTTCTTTATAATTTGATTTTCTACTTGAATATGTTTCTTATCCCTGTACTTCATCTTATGTGTTCATGTTTTAATGGATTTGGAGGCCTACTTATCTTGATAATTAAGAATGCTAATGTTAGATTCAATTTAGCTTGAGTCAAGCTAATATTGGTCCAAGTGACAGTTGTAATTCTAGGAGTCCTAGGTTCAATGGGATTATCAAACCTTGTTGAAATCTATAGGCCGAGATGGTAATAGATGTAGATGAGATTGGTTATGATTTATCATGCATGTGGAAAAATATAATCTTAATGCTTGTTCTAGGAAGGGGTGAAACCTAGACCAGAACAATAGAGGTTGATTATAGCGAGATGCGGATTAATCTTGTTAGCATGCTGAAATTAGCATTACGTCTGTTCCTAGACCAATTATTCAAGTGGAGTTGTTTAAGATATTAGGGAGATTATTTTATTCTAAGGAAAGTTGAAGCCTACGTCTTAGGATATATACTGCTTTGGAATAATTTATGATGCTTAATTGATTGGCAATTAATATCAAATTCATGATTTGTGTCAATGATCCATATCAATCTAGTCAAGAGTGAAATTGATTCTATATTGGAGGCTTGTTTTATATAGTTTGTCACTAGATTTACTTTGCTCTTAATTTATTCCGTTAGTTATAATTTAGATTACTTAATCTCAACTTTCAAACCTTTCATCCTTAACACAATAGATTAGTTCATAAATTATCCTCTCTCTCTGTGGATTCGACCCCTACTTACCCTAGCTATTTAATTAAGTTTGGTGGGGATTTATCTTGTGATTGCTTAACGACTCGATCACAATTTTGGCGCCGTTGGCGGGGAGAGTTGTTTTTAATTTCTTTACTTTTAGATTGTGTTATTTGTAAATAGTTGTTTTTCTTTTTATTTTTCCTTTTTACTTTTACACTTGATCATCTTTGATTTGTAGGAAGGATTCGATTGAGCAATCACTTACTTTAAGGGAGTTGAATTTCAACTGTGAGATGAAGCCCCACTGCATTGATTATCCAGAAGATTTATCCTACGAGTTAAAGCCAGGAGTGGTCTGTCTGTTACCAATGTTTCATGGAGAATCCCATGAAAATCTTCATGAGCATTTGCAACGTTTCTTCATCAAATGTGTGATGATAAGGATGCCTGAAGAGCAAGCCAAGCTTCGAGCTTTTCCAATTACTTTGGAAGGCAAAGCAAGAGAATGGTTTTGGAGTCTGCCATCAAAGTCGATTACTTCTTGGAAGGAAATGGAGAGAGCATTCTTGAACCAGTACTTTCCAGAAGCAAAACGTGCCGATGTCAGAAGTAAAATCAATTCTTGTCGACAATTACCTAATGAGAAGTGGTTTCAATATTGGAAAAGGTACAACACGATTTGTGAAAGCTGCCCATACCACAACATAAGCGAGGAACTCTTGATACAACAATTCTATGATAGATTGTTCTATGAAGATCGAGTTTATATTGATGCAACCAGTGGAGGCAGCTTAACACTTAAAACACCTAAAAAAGCAAGGAAGCTGCTCAACATCATGGCAGAGAATGTTCATCAATTGAGCACATCAGAAGAAATTCTCAAGCCTAATGAATCAAAATTCGAAACAGTCTGCAAAAAAGTGGAAGGAATAGAAGAGGTGGTACAATCACTCGCAACAGAAAGGGACAAAGTATATCAGTTGCTTAGCAAGCAAATTGTTGACCAACAAGATACTATTGTTAATTTGATGCGTTATTTGATTGCGAATCAAGGGATGAACCATCATCAACGGTCATCTTTGCAAAAACTTTTGAACATGGATCAAGAACACAAGAACAACATGGAATTTGACAATGGATTGAACAAAGCGCAAGGATATGGAATCAATTCGATGGGAATGGAAGGTGATCGACCAAGAGCTACAAAAGAGATGGAGTCATTGGAAACCCCAATTTTTTCCTCTACACCATCATTTGAACCAGTTCTTCCTAACCCTGAAGTGAAACCGTCACCAACTGTCATACCCCATGTGCAAATGACAAGTGATGAGGAGAATTCAGTGAAAAGCGAGGAGGAAGAGAAGCTTGATTTTGGGACAAATTCAGTTTCATCTCCAACAATTTTTCTAGATCCACCAATGAAGAGGATGGAATCAAAGAAGAAGTCGATGCAACCTAATGATTGTCTTCCACCCTATCCTCAATTGTTCATAAAAAGACATAAGGGATGCTTGGAAGGTAATCAATTGGATTCGTTTCTTGGATCAAAGGTAAACATTCCTTTAGTAGCTTCAATCGAGCAAGTGCCTAGGTATGCATCTTTTCTCAAGCAATTAAATGATGATAAAGGTAAACTTAAGGATAATGAATTGGTATGCATGAATAGAAAGTTTTATGCTGCTTTTCAAGGGGAATTGCCCCAAAAATGCAAGGATTTAGGAGCATTTACTATTCCATGTAACATAGGAGGCAATATGACAGTGAAAGCAATGTGTGATTTAGGATCTTCAATTAATATCATGCCATATTCCATTTATCAGCAATTAGGTTTAGAACCCTTAGTCAAAACAAATATCATCATTCAATTGGCTGATAGGACTAACATTCATCCTGAAGGATTGGTTGAAGATGTCTTAGTGCAGGTGGATAAGCTCATTTTTCCTACAGATTTCTACATTCTGAAGAAGAATGATGATGACTTTTCTGATGCACCACTGCTATTAGGAAGACCTTTCTTAACCACTGCAAGGACCAAGATCGATGTTCACGATGGAATTCTCAGTCTTGAATTCGACAGGGAAGTAATTGAGTTTTGATATGTATAAAGCTATGAAACACCCTATTGAAGAACAATCTATTTTGCTACTGATGAAGTTAATCTTCTTGTTGAACAGGTTAATTCAATCAACAAAGAGGATGAGCTAGAAGCAGTCATCACAAATAGCTTGTACGAGAGCAAAATCGAGGAAGCCAAAGTGAATGTGAAGGATGAAGTAATAAACACCATAGATAATCTGAAGGCATTTCCAAAAGAAAGTGAATCAGTTTCTTACATTCATTTGGAACCTAAGAAAACACCTCCAACTTCTATCATTCAACCTCCAGAAGTCAAATTGAAACCATTGCCTGAAGATTTGAAGTATGTTTTTCTTGGAGACAAGGAAACACTCCCTGCAATTATTTCAAGCAAATTAACTCAAGAACAAGAGGGAGAGTTAATTAGAGTCTTGAAGAAATACAAAGAAGCTTAGGGATGGACAATTGCTGATATCAAGGGGATAAGTCCTTCTGTTTACATGCATAGGATTTGATTGGAAGACGATGCTGTTCCAGTAAGGCAACCACAAAGAAGGCTGAACCCAAATTTGGCTGAAGTAGTGAAGGATGAAGTTCTGAAACAGCTTGGAGCTGGGCTCATTTACGCTATTTCAGATAGTAAGTGGGTTAGCCCTGTCCAAGTAGTTCCCAAGAAATCTGGATTCACTGTAGTGGAAAACAAGGAAGGGGAACTAGTTCCTCAGAGACTTCAAAATGGATGGAGAGTGTGTATTGACTATAGGAAACTGAATTCTGCTACAAGGAAAGATCATTTCCCACTTCCATTCATGGATCAGATGTTGGAGAGGTTAGCTTGTCGAGCATACTATTGCTTTTTGGATGGATATTCAAGATATTTTCAGATACCAATTGCCCCAGAAGACCAAGAGAAGACAACATTCACATGCCCCTTTGGTACATATGCCTATACTAGAATGCCATTTGGTTTATGCAATGCTCCTGCAACATTCCAAAGGTGTATGATGAGTATCTTCCAAGACTACCAAGGAGAGATCATGGAGGTATTTATGGATGACTTTACTGTTTATGGAGATGATTTTCATAGATGCCTGCATAACTTAGAGCTCGTGCTGAAAAGATGTGTGTAGACCAACTTAGTACTAAATGCTGAGAAGTGCCATTTTATGGCAGAACAAGGCATTGTGCTAGGTCATGTGGTTTCAAAGATGGATTACAAAGTAGGTAAAGCAAAGATTGATGTCATTCAGAAATTTGCCTTACCCTACTTGCGTTCAAGATATTCGCTCATTTTTAGGACATGCTGGTTTTTATAGAAGATTCATCAAGGACTTCTCGAAGATATCTGCACCCATGTGTCGTTTGCTTCAGAAAGATGTTGATTTTTGAGTTTGGAGAAGATTGCAAGGAAGCATTTGACAGTTAAAGACTGCCCTCACTACTACTCCAATTGTGAAGCCACCTGATTGGAATCTACCTTTTGAGATTATGTGTGATGCAAGTGATGTAGCACTTGGAGCTGTTCTAGGTCAGAGAGTAGAAAAGATACCTCATGTCATCTACTATGCTTCAAGAACTTTGGATTCTGCTCAGAAGAACTACACAACCACTGAAAAAGAGATGTTTGCCCTTGTTTTTGCCTTAGAAAAATTTCGGTAATACATCTTGCGATCAAAGGTAACAGTTTATTCAGATCATGCTGCACTTAGATGTCTCATGGAAAAGAAAGAAACAAAAGCTAGGCTCATGCGTTGGCTTTTGCTTTTTCAAGAGTTTGATTTGGAAATTAGAGACAAGATGTAGTGGCTGATCATCTAAGTAGAATTGAAGGTAAGGAGGAGAACACTGCACTCAATGAAGCACTACCCTATGAACAATTGTTTGCTGTCTCCCAAATCCCTTGGTATGCAAACATTGCAAACTTTTTGGTCACAGGAAAACTACCCCCAGATGCAAGTAGAGGAGTTAAAGCCAAGATTGTAAGTGATGCTAAACATTATTTTTGGGATGATCCACATCTATGGAGCTATGGTTCTCATCAAATGATAAGGCGTTGCATCCCTGATGAAGATATTCAATCAGTCTTGAAGTTTTGCCATAGCTATGCATGTGGAGGTCATTTTGGACATAAGAAGACATCAAGGAAGATTTTGGATAGTGGATTCTACTGGCCAACACTCTTTCGTGATTCTTATGAGTTCTGCAAAACATGCCCAGAATGCCAAAAGATGGGAAACATTTCCAAGAGACACCGAATGATTCAAAAACCAATCTTCGTAGTGGAGGTATTTGATGTTTGGGGAATAGACTTCATGGGACCATTTCCTTCATCTTTTAAGAAGAATTACATCTTGTTAGCTGTGGGTTATGTCTCCAAGTGGGTAGAAGCCATTGCTACAGAAAAGGATGATGGGAAAACTGTGGTTAAATTCTTGAAGAGCAACATCCTCCATCGATTTGGAATCCCAAGAGCTCTTATTAGTGACAAAGGTACTCACTTTTGCAATAAGATAGTGCAATCATTGGTTGAGAAATATTGAGTGACCCACAAGATATCCACTTCATATCACCCTCAAACTAATGGTCAAGCTGAAGTATCCAATCGCTAAGTGAAGCAAATTCTTGAGAAGACAATGAACGTAAATAGGAAAGATTGGAGTTTGTGATTAGATGATGCTTTATGGGCTTATAGAACTGCTTTCAAAACACCAATTGGTATGTCACCATACAAAATTATGTTTAGAAAGGCAAGTCACTTGCCCGTGGAATTAGCACATAAAGCATGGTGGGCAATCAAGCAATGCAACTTCAACTTTGATCAAGCTGGTTTACAAAGGAAGCTTCAATTGCAAGAAGTCGAAGAAATTAGGAATGATGCCTATGAGAATTCAAGGATCTACAAGGAAAAGACCAAAGCAATTCATGATCGAGGGATTCTACACAAGAATTTCTATGAAGCGCAAAAGGTTCTTTTATATTATAGCAAGATGAAGCTATTCCCTGGTAAGCTACAATCAAGATGGCGTGGACCTTATGAAGTTGTCAAAGTATTTCCAAGTGGAGTTGTCGAGATACGTGTACTAGGCAAGCCTGACATATACAAAGTCAATGGACAACGCCTCAAGCCATTCTTGGGACAAGAGCGATCATGTAGGCTCGAAGTGATAGGCTTGAAAGACCCAGTCTACCTTCCTTCTGAAGAATAACATTGGGAAAGTCGAGCTAATGACTTTAAACAAGCGCTTTTTGGGAGGCAACCCAATTGAATTTCTAATCTCCAACTTTTAATTTTAATTTATTTTCAAAATTTTTGTACTAACTTGTTTGTTTTTAATTTTATAGGATTCTAAGATCTAGATGGAAAAATAAGGATTGTAGTTCAAAATTTCGCAGGAGGACCCATTTGCTCAAATTGATGACCCACGTCAAAGTTTTGAGGTCCCATGTCGAAAAGGCCGCAACACCCAGTGCAGAGGCCCGACTGCCGCTAGGTGCCCAGGCAGAATGCTCAAATGCCCAGGCGACAGGCATCTAGGCCCCTGCTAGAGCAAAGCCCGATTTCCGCTGGGCAACCAAATAGAATGCCTCAACGCCTAGGCGACAAGGCTCAACACCCTGCTCAACCCCTGACGCTGGACAGTTCGATTCCTTGCCCGAATTGGACTAGGATTTTTAATCCTACTCAACTTCAATCCGCCAATTTCCTTCTTCAATCAGGTTTGAACTTAATTAGGATGTTTCCTAGGTAATTTCCTTTACTTATTCTCCAAGACTAGGTTAAATCCATATAGAACTAGGATTAATTCACTATATAAAGGAAGCTCTACCCTTTATTTTCTTCATATCAATATCGGCGGCTCAAAAGGTAAAATTTCTTCTTTTCTCCTTCAATTTAATTTTCCAGATTTATTCTTTAGTTGTTAGGTTTTCAATTTCTACAAAATTATTTCAAATTTCGAAAAATTAAGTTGAGAGAAACTAACTTTGTGTCGTTTGGAGTTGTGTAGATTTGGTGAAATTTTCTTTTCAATTACTTGTTTTTGTCGACAACACATAGCAACATGGCTGATTTTGAAGCGCAATTTGAGTCTTTGAGAGCTCAATTCAAGGATTATGGGAGCTTGCATGATGAGAATTTGAAGGACGATTCACAAGGGAAGATTGCTGTGAGATCCTAGCCATGGTAGACAACCTTCCTGCCGATGATGTAGCTTCCAAACATGGTTTCAAGGCTCGTATGATCTCGCAAACCATGTGGAAGAAGGTTAAGGCTGCATAGAAAGAGCAAGTGAAGAGGGAGAATGCCGAAATTGATAATGATGGCATGCCAAACGCTAAGTTTTCTCTCTTGAAAAACCTCGCTTTAGACAACCTCGTTACAATCACCCAAGAGGACCTTCAAGGAGATTCAAACAATGGATGGAAGCAAGGCCGACACCATGGAGCAATTTGCCGCGCATTGATGGTTATCGAAGCAAGCCATATCGCCCTCCATATCGACCTCCACCCATGCCTTGCCGCTATGCCCCATACAACACTTATGCCGCATCCTCATCCCACCATAATCGTGTGAGACCACCACTTGTTGCTGCCGTGTATACGACTGAGCAAGGAGCATCACGACCTTTGCTTGAGGGGAACAACCTTCCCAAGGTTGATGAGGTAAAAGATAAGTCTTTTGTTTCAATTTCTTCTGAATCAGACCCAAGTTTAGACCTCAATTGTAAGTCTAAAGATGATGAAGAAGAAGGTAATCAAGAAGAAGAGCAAAAGAAGTCAACTAATCATCATGTTTTCATCAAGATCAAAAGCATATGTGATCGTGTTGTGCAAATTCAAGAGGACCTCAGTGGTATTACCCAAAGCTTGGAGGAATTAGTTGAGCTTATGTCATATTGGTGAGATTAGTCCACTGTGAAGTTTTTAGCTCATTTGGAACACTTGTTATTTTGGGCATATCGAGGCCCATTAGTTCCGTTTTGAATCGTCTTCGATTTGGCAAACCTCAATGCTTTTCTTTCCATTGTTTATGGCCTAACTATAATCATTTTGGTGAGATTAGTCCACTGTGAAGTTTTTAGTTCATTTGGAACACTAGTTATTTTGGGCCTTCGGGGCCGATTAGTGACGTTTTGGATCGTATTCGATTTGGCAAAACCTCAAAGCTTTTCTTTTCATTGTTTATGGCCTAACTATAATCATTTTGGTGAGATTAGTCCACTGTGAAGTTTTTAGCTCATTTGGAACACTTGTTATTTTGGGCCTATCGGGGCCCATTAGTTCCGTTTTGAATCGTCTTCGATTTGGCAAACCTCAATGCTTTTCTTTCCATTGTTTATGGCCTAACTATAATCATTTTTGGTGAGATTAGTCCACTGTGAAGTTTTTAGCTCATTTGGAACACTTGTTATTTTGGGCCTTTCGGGGACCATTAGTTCCATTTTGAATCGTCTTCGATTTGGCAACCCTCAATGCTTTTTCTTTCCATTGTTTATGGCCTCACTATAATCATTTTGGTGATATTAGTCCACTGTGAAGTTTTTAGCACATTTGGAACACTTGTTATTTTGGGCCTTTCGGGGAGCATTAGTTCCGTTTTGAATCGTCTTCGATTTGGCAACACTCAATGCTTTTCTTTAAGTTGTTTATGGCCTAACTATAATCATTTGGGTGAGATTAGTCCACTGTGAAGTTTTTAGCTCATTTGGAACACTTCTTATTTTGGGCCTTTCGGGGAGCATTAGTTCCGTTTTGAATCGTCTTCGATTTGGCAACCCTCAATGCTTTTTCTTTCCATTGTTTATGGCCTAACTATAATCATTTTGGTTAGATTTGTCCACTGTGAAGTTTATAGCTCAGTTGGAACACTTGTTATTTTGGGCATATCGAGGCCCATTAGTGACGTTTTAAATCGTCTTCGATTTGGCAAACCTCAATGCTTTTCTTTCCATTGTTTATGGCCTAACTATAATCATATTGGTGAGATTAGTCCACTGTGAAGTTTTTAGCTCATTTGGAACACTTGTTATTTTGGGTCTATAGGGTCCCATTAGTGACATTTTGAATCGTCTTCGATTTGGCAAACCTCAAAGCTTTTCTTTAAGTTGTTTATGGCCTAACTATAATCATTTGGTGAATTAGTCCACTGTGAAGTTTTTAGCTCATTTGGAACATTTGTTATTTTGGGCCTAGTCGGGGCTCATTAGTGACGTTTTGAATCATCGTCGATTTGGCAAACCTCATTGCTTTTCTTTAAGTTGTTTATGGCCTAACTATAATCATTTTGGTGAGATTAGTCCACTGTGAAGTTTTTTAGCTCATTTGGAACATTTGTTATTTTGGGCCTATCGGGGCCCATTAGTGACGTTTTGAATCGTCTTCGATTTGGCAAACCTCAAAGCTTTTCTTTAAGTTGTTTATGGCCTAACTATAATCATTTTGGTGAAATTAGTCCACTGTGAAGTTTTTAACTCATTTGGAACACTTGTTATTTTGGGCCTTTCGGGGACCATTAGTTCCGTTTTGAATCGTCTTCGATTTGGCAACCCTCAATGCTTTTCTTTCCATTGTTTATGGCCTAATTATAATCATTTTGGTGAGATTAGTCCACTGTGAAGTTTTTAGCTTATTTGGAACACTTGTTATTTTGGTCCTATCGGGGCCCATTAGTGACGTTTTGAATCATCTTCGATTTGGCAAACCTCATATGCTTTTCTTTCCATTGTTTATGGCCTAACTATAATCATTTTGGTGAGATTAGTCCACTGTGAAGTTTTTAGCTCATTTGGAACACTTGTTATTTTGGGCATATCGAGGCCCATTAGTGACGTTTTAAATCGTCTTCGATTTGGCAAACCTCGATGCTTTTCTTTCCATTGTTTATGGCCTAACTATAATCATTTTGGTGAGATTAGTCCACTGTGAAGTTTTTAGCTCATTTGGAACAATTGTTATTTTGGGTCTATAGGGGCCCATTAGTGATGTTTTGAATCGTCTTCGATTTGGCAAACCTCAATGCTTTTCTTTCCATTGTTTATGGCCTAACTATAATCATTTTGGTGAGATTAGTCCACTGTGAAGTTTTTAGCTCATTTGGAACACTTGTTATTTTGGGCCTTTCGGGGACCATTAGTTCCGTTTTGAATCGTCTTCGATTTGGCAACCCTCAATGATTTTCTCTCCATTGTTTATGGCCTAATTATAATCTTTTTGGTGAGATTAGTCCACTGTGAAGTTTTTAGCTCATATGGAACACTTGTTATTTTGGGTGTATCGGGGACCATTTGATACGAATCTAGTTGTGTTAGATTCAAATCTAGCCTTGAATATCTATCAAAGTCGACTTGAACTTCCTCAACTTCTAGATGTGTATGTCGATGACCTTCACAAGGTGATTCCTCTTCTTTCGTCGGCCCAAAGTCTCCAATTAGACCTGCAATTGTTAACTCTAGAACACAAGATTCACAAACAATCAAGCAACACAACTTAATTGTTTGCTAGGACTCTACAAGAAAGAAGAACCCTAAGTTTTGCTCAAACTAGAACAAAGAAGCTAAGATAATCAATTTGGGTAAAAACCTCAATTTT
>AWUE01013072.1:0-13181 GCA_001974825.2 Corchorus olitorius
AAATTCCAAGAATTATAAAATAAAAAGAAAACAATTATTTTTTTTACTTCTTCTTTTTTATGTGTAACAATTGCAATTTTTTTGTGGTTTATAAACATATAAGAGCGAAAATTCTTCTTAGTTATCACCGTTTGTCATGCCTGCTTATATTATTTCTTCATTGCTGATGCAAATGATTCAAATTATATGACTTACATATATAAAATTTTATAAAGTACAAGGCAAATTATACAATACACCGACGGTGGAGTTTAGCAGACTACATAAGCGGATCTTGAAGGGTGGCATGTGTCATTTAGGAACTAGATTGAAATATTTAAAACTCAATTAATTAAAAATATAGACATGTATGTATCAACTCCACAACCCGCTTGTGGAGTCCAAAATTTATTCCAAAATTTATACTGCCGGTGTATCAAATAATTACCCAAAGAAATTATCCAAAAATCAAATAAGAAAGGTGGAAAAACAATTTTATTACTTTTCTTAACCAACTTTTTCTTGTCCCTTAAGTTTGTATAGCTTTATAGTAATTTCCAAGACATTTATAATATATAATTTCATATATTTGCTTTATTTCCAAGTAATTAATGTATCTATTATCAACTATACAAAGCCCACCCACTTATACCAAATTAGACCAATTTTTTTTTATAATAACCAAATTAGACCATTTTGAATTATAATGATATATCTGCTTACGTTCTTTCATTAATCAAGAGGTCTAATCTAATGTTAATTTCATAATTAATTCGTCACAGTTTAGCTTTCTCTTCAACTTGACATCGTCTCCAGTCAATCCAAAAAGTTCAGGACAAACTTTTAATTACAAAATCAAATTGTTACTATAGTAATTTTCAACATTTAAATGAGTCGTCAATGTTTAATTTAATTAATTAATATTACCACTATCATAAACAATTAAACAAGTAATTAAACCAAATTTATCCGCAATACAAATTTCACTTTAGCAGACAATTTAATTTTACTATTTTCCTTCTTCTACTGTTTTTTTTATTATATATTTAAAATTAAAATATATAATTTCTGAATTGTTTTTGTCACGGAAATGGGTTACTAGGAGACACGTGTACCGCGTAAAGGGAAGACTCAAAAAGTCAAAAAGTCTTCCCCGCCAAGCAACGGCGTCGTTCCTCTATCGTCTATAAATATTCCCCCAATTGCATTTATTTTGAAAACTACTAAAACTTTAAACTTCCCCCAATTAAACAGGAATCTCAAATTTTCCAATCTGCCGCCAACAAGAAAACCAAAAACAAAAATAGCTTCAAAACACTTACCAGCTTTTCAGTTTTCACTATCATCTGAATAAATGCCGAGAAAAGGAATGAGGAGTCTTTGCTTCAATACCTCAAGAACGCCGTCGTTTTCCATCTCTCGCGGCCGGTCCGTGTCTCCTTCACGGACCTCAGTTTCCAGCACTCCTCGCCGGGGATTTTCAGAGTCGATGATCGAACAAACCATCGACGCCGCGGCTACCATCATCATGAAATGGGACGCGGAAACCTCGGCTTATGCGAAAGTCACTTCTCTTTTCTACGAAAGCAAAAGGGAAGCCATGCAGTTTATTAAATCGGTTAACGATCTGCAGAAAATTATGCATTTATTAGTTTCTGAAGAATCTGGTTCCGATCTGAGGCTGGTTAGAGCTCAACATTTGATGCAAATCGCCATGAAGAGGCTTCAGAAAGAGTTTTACCAGATTTTATCGATGAACCGGGCTCATTTGGATCCGGAATCTGTTTCGACCCGATCGTCACGGACCTCCGCCTCCGCCAGATCAAGCTTGTCGGATTTTGACGATGACGGTTCACCGGAAGATGAGATTCGTGCCGCCGGAGATTCCATCTCTGAAGTAGAAGAAGTTTCTTCTTTGGTTATGTCTGATTTGAAATCGATTGCCGATTGCATGATCGGTTCCGGTTATGGTAAAGAGTGCATTCATATTTATAAAATCATTCGGAAATCGATTATAGATGAAGGCATTTATAAGCTCGGCGTCGAGAAAATGAGCTCATCTCAGATTAATAAAATGGACTGGGATGTACTGGATTTCAAAATCAAGAACTGGTTAGAAGCCGTGAGGATTTCCATGAAGACTCTTTTCACTGGAGAAAGAATCCTCTGCGATCACGTCTTCGCTACTTCCGATTCCATCAGAGAGTCTTGCTTTGCCGATATTTCAAAAGATGGCGCCACGCTTCTGTTAGGATTCCCCGAACTCGTCGCCAAGACCAAAAAATCGCCGCCGGAGAAAATTTTCCGTGTGCTTGATATGTACACCGCTGTTTCAGAGAACTGGCAAGAGATTGATACCATTTTTTCTTTTGAATCCACTTCAGTCGTCCGGCAACAAGCTCTTAACTCTCTGATTCGACTCAGTGAGTCAGTCCGGTCATTGTTGGCAGATTTTGAATCCGCAATCCAGAAGGACTCGTCCAAAGCGATGGTTCCCGGCGGCGGACTTCATGCTCTGACGATGTACTCCATGAATTATCTCACTCTCCTCGCTGATTACACTAATATCCTCGCCGACATTATCTCCGACTGGCCACCGCCCGCGAAATCAACTCTACCGGAATCTTACTTCGACAGTCCGGAGTCCGATGAGTCTCAGGCGGCGCCGGCGATGTCTGTCCGCATTGCGTGGCTAATCCTCGTCTTACACTGCAAACTCGACGGCAAAGCAAAGCATTACAAAGACGTCTCTTTATCTTACCTCTTTTTGGCCAACAATCTCCAACACGTAATCTCCAGAGTCCGAACATCGAATCTCCGGTATATACTCGGCGAGGAATGGATCACGAAACACGAAGCTAAGGTGCGGCAGTTCTCGGCGAATTACGAGCGGTTGGCGTGGGGCCACGTGTTCGATTCATTGCCGGTGAATCCGACAGCTACAATGACAGCGGGACAAGCGAAAGAGAGTTTCAGAAAATTCAACACAAGCTTCGAAGATGCCTACTGGAAGCAGCGTTCATGTATCGTACCGGACGGGAAATTGCGAGACGAGATTAAGGTTTCCATCGGGAGAAAACTCGTGACGGCTTATCGGGAGTTATACGATACTCATAAATCAACGGTCGGAGATGAAAGGGCGGCGAGATTATTCGTCAGATTTTCGCCTGAAGACGTAGGGAATTACCTGTCGGATTTATTTTTTGGGACGGTTAGTTCCGGGGGCTCGTCTTCGTCTTCTTCAACGTCGTCTCATCGGCGGCATATGCGGTCACCGCGTTAATTTTTTCATTTATTTGTAATTTTATACGGCGATCTTTTTGTGATTGTTTAAAAAAATCGGCGATCATTTAAAGGTAGTTAAATAACGACCTTTCAAGTTTTAACGGCTTCATTTTCTGATATTTACATGATGGCCCATCTACATCTGTTTTATTCTGTATAAAGCAACAGATTTGAGATTCATTTCTCTTTCTGCCTGATTTGCTTGAGTATATAATTTCGTAAATATAACCATAAAAACCATAAATAATACTATAAATCGTACCTTAAACTGATTACCATGATTTTCTTTTTCTTTTAATAGAGGTCGTCGTATGATTGCTGCTCAATATTATTTTATTCAAGATCTCCGGTATTTGATAATCATATTAAAATCCGATTAATTTGAAATTGAGTTGCATCGAATTTAACCAGATTTGAGATTCGTTTCTGTTTCTGTCCATTACTGATTTGCTTGAGCCTTGAGTATATAATTTCATAAATATATAACCATAAAAACCATAGATATAATACTAGAAATCATACCTTAAATTGATTACCATGATTTTCCTTTTCTTTTAATAGAGGTTGTCATATGATTGTTGCTCAATACTATTTTATTCAAGATGTCTAGTATTTGATAATCGTATTAAAATCCAATTAATTTGAAATTGAGTTGCATCAGATTTAACCAGATTTGAGATTCGTTTCTCTTTTTGCCCATTGCTGATTTGCTTGAGCCTTGAGTATATAATTTCGTAAATATATAACCATAAAAACCATATATATAATACTATAAATCATACCTTAAAATTGATTACCATGATTTTCTTTTTCTTTTAATAGAGGTTGTCATATGATTGTTGCTCAACACTATTTTATTCAACATTTCCGGTATTTGATAACCATATTAAAATTTGATTAATTCAAAATTGAGTTGCATCGGACTTAACCAGATAAAACACTTCTAATCGAGCTCCTACTCAACCTAATACGTATCGTTTTTAGCTAAATACATTTTGAGATGTTATGTTTATGGAAACTTGGTTAAGGGAGCAAATATGTCTACTAGCCATATAGTTTTCAATTGAGATATATTTGTCAAGATTTTGAATTTAAAAACGTCATTTATCTAGAATCTAGATGTTTTATCATCAAAAAGGTTTAATTTTGCAGCCCTAAACTTGTCACTATATGAAAAGATCAATGAAAACGAGTTTAGATTTAGACAAAATCATGCATCAAAATTGAAAACACGACAATATAATGCTCAGTCAAATAAAAACTGCTGCTGATAATAATGTTAAAAAAGAAAAAGAAAAAGAGACAAAGAAGATTCGATCTAGAAAACACTTGAATATACTATTCAACATAATTATATACCATAAACATAGATTTCTGGAGAAATAAAGAGCTGATTTCAAATCTGTCAATTTGTTCATGCATAACTTTCAAGATAAATGAATTATGAAGTGACATCATGGATTATGTTTCAAAGAGTTACGACCTAACTTTTTGACACTTTTGATCTTTCCAACCTCAGTAAAAATGCATGCCGGGTCACAAACAACACAAGTTTTATGTTGTTTTGACATTTTTACTTGTCTGACTTTTTTGGGAGGTTTCAATTTCAACCCCAAACTTTTCAATCTCTTTATTTTCATAATCCATGACTCCTACACCATAATAATAGTAAATTCCATGAAAGCAACAGAGAAAATAAAACTGTGCCAACTGCCAAGAAAGCTTAATCATATATATTAATCATTGATAACGATACATGGTATGGTCGGCGGACTATAAGTCACTGATTATTAATTATAAGGCTAGTAATATTGCCATGTGGAATAACTTCCATAATCAAACTGTGATATCCTAATAGCTTACATTACAAGTCATATGCTGCGTTAAACTTGTCCGATGCTCGTAAAGTAATGGACTATGGGTGCTATTCATAGTAAGCAACTATAGTATTTCACAATAGTTTACTAACTATTATAAACAGTGCATCTTTTAAGGTAATTTTAGGCTGCAACAGGAAAGAAATATCTGAGGTAAAAGTTGTTACGAGGCTGCTTCAGCGGGTCGAGGGATGCACTTGCATCCTGCACATTGCTGAATAACATGTTTGAGGGCATCTGTTGGAGCTTCCACTGTCCATGTAGGGTAGTATTCACTTGGATGAAAAAAGTTGGAGATAACATTCTCGGACATCAATCCTGCTTGGGTTCCTGTTATAAACAAATCCCCTTCGGACTTTATGCTGCCACTGCAAGCCTCATCCTTGTCAGCAGCCTGTACAACAGATTCATCATGTATTAAATGGCAACTGAGTATTTTCACAAAACAAATAATTAAATTCTGAATAGAGTATCTTCTACATGAGGTGGAAGCCTATGTTGCATACATAAGCAAGAGAGCCATTTTAAATTCCCTTTTAAGACCCATGGAGAATTCATGTCTTTCTAGGAGCTAATGTCAATGACATTCCAGAAAGTTAAGAATTAAGATACAAACAAACAATAATTTGAAGAACAACTGAAGGAAAATCATTGCTAGCATGGCTTCCAAGACTTGATAGAAAACTGAGAGAGGTATATCTTATTCGTCTCCCAAAAGTCATAATGGGATCAGACATCAAGTTAGTCTTATAAATCACGGGAAAAGGTTCCTATATTATCCAATATACTTCAAAGCATTGTTTAGATGCAATGAATATGAGGGTTACCTTTTCTGTCAGATACTTGAAGGCAACCTTCTTCTGCCCTGCTTCATAGATATTGCATTGAGAGTATATCTGATGTCAAGCAGTAAATAAAACTGTCATCTTTCTTTTCTCCAAGTAGAAAAACCACATAAAAGGTTGAAATGCTGAAACCTTAAATGAAGCTTAAGCAGAAAAACAAGTTAAAATGGTATGAGAATCATCACCTGTGATTCCACACTGGCACAAACAGCATAAATGCCCCAGTTTCTAGTGTAATTATTATAGAGATGCACTTTCCCAAATCTAACACGAGGATGCCTTTGCCGAGTCCCATCAAAAAAGCAATGGTGGATAGTTACCCGGATACATCTATCACCAACATTTGAGGGGTCTGCTCCAATGAGCATTGTCTTGTCATGCTGTGAAAAATGACACCTGAAAACCCAGAAAATGATATCATTAGTAAACTTATAACCTTCACAAATGGTGGTTAATTTCCTGACAATAATAAGCATACCTAGACACCGTAATATCTGTGCTTCCTCGGGTGATATCTATCAATCCATCATCGTATTCGCGAAGGCTGCAACGGTCTATCCATATGTGCTTGGAGTTGGGCTTAATTTGAATCGCATCAGCATCTGGTCCTTTACCACCTTCAAATTCCAAATTGCATACTATAACATGTTCACATTCCTTCAGCCTCAAACCCTTCCCAGTTAGTTTTATCCTCTGGCCACGTCCATCTATGGTCTTGTATGATGACACATTCAAGAAAGATGAAAGATGAATGGTTCCTGAAACTTCAAAGACGATCCAAAGGGGTTCTTTCTTACGACAACCATCACGCAATGATCCAGGGCCATCATCTACAATCACACATAAAAGCACTTTCAATTTCACATAATTAACTATATAGTCTACAGTAAGCTTGCACAATAGAACTCAAGAGTCAAGGCCAATATACAACTCAAATTATCAGGGCAAAACTTGTTTTTTCATAATTAATTTCAACTTAATTTGACTAAATTCCAGAGTCCCTTCTAAAACTCTTGATCTTTCTCTAAAAACAGTTAGAAGATCACTACTGATCCAAAATTTGAACAATCTAACCAAATGACGCTACACTTCAATTGGAAATCTAAGCACAACCCACCTAACAAAACTTCAAGAGTTCCCCCAAAAACAAAAAAAGATTCATTTTTTCTTCAGAAAAGCAAACAGACTCCAATCAAACCACATAATAATAATTAGATAAAGAAAAGGCATTCTTATGAACAATGAAAATGAAACAGAAAGGAAGTAACTTTACCAGCTAAAGTGGTGACATGGTAGAGAGGACCATGGAGGCCACCAATGGCGGACCGACCAAAGCCCTCAGCTTGGCCAGCAAGGGCTCGAAGACTAGCATCCACACAAGCATAAGGCAAAGAGTGAGCCATATGGGGTTGGGTTGCAGAGCTTGGGAATTGGGGTTGTGGAAGTGGAGGTGGAGGTGGACCGTATTTATAGTAAGGCGGAGCAGGCGTTGGATAAGAGCCAGAGTAATTCTGGTTGTCGTGACGGTTCTTCCGGTGGCCATGAGCGTTCCCCATTAATAATGGCTAACAAGTAACAACTAACAAAGACGTTTCAAAATTTATTGTTTTGCAACGGAAAACAAAAAAAAAAAGATTTTGTCGAGTGTCTAGACACTAGAACGATCGCCCAGATTCCAGAAACAGAAACAGTGTTTGCCGACAAAATTTAGTTTGGGTTTTACAGATAAGAGATTCTTGGACAGAGTTTTGAGTTAAAGTTGAAGGCTTGAGAAAATGTTCAATTGTTAACGGGCCGTGAAGTCTACTGATTTATTAAGGTCCAAATTTAGGAGATGAGACCATATATTTTATCAAACACTTCGGTTAGTTATTAAAGTTAGTTAATTGGGGACCAAATGACATATTGTTTTGTCTGAATGGGTTATTGGGTTTATCCATTTCCATATGTTACGGTCTCAATCACAAAAGAAGAACATACGAACATGACATGGCAAACAAGAGGAAATCTAACGACATTACACAAAATAAGCAAAAAGGAAGCCAGCTGAGTTCCCAACTCTCCGGTGGCCCCGGCGGTGGTCGACCTGGCAGGCTCGGACGGCTCCTTTTCCCTTAATCCTCCTTCAATTTCTTTGCTTTCTCCTTGGACCATATATATAAAGCTTTCTTCTTCAACGATCAATGTAAAATTTCATAGTTGAGAAGATGATTCCATAGTGTTTTCTCTTTTGCCTCTCTCAATGGGGTCTGGTAAAGAAGAAGGTACATTCTCTCATTCTTTTCCCATTATCTTTGATGATCTTTCTGGTTTTTGGGAAAATCCCATTTGAATGAATGAATGTTGTTTGAGAAAACGTTGCTACCATTCACTTTCTTATTCATGCAAGGGAAGTTTTTGTTAACATTGCATTTATTAATAGAAGAAAAATATGAAATATGAGCACATAGGATCTAAGATTTTGATCTATAAGGATTGCTATTGCTTTGAATAGGGTGAACAGTTTAGAAATTCATGGTTCTGTTTCATTTTCTTTGAACATGAATGAAATTGAAATGTGCAGAATGCGAGAGAGATCTAGAAAAAGGACTTTCTCCACTTCGTTGGTCTCCCAAGTTGGCGGAAACCTTGCCGACACCACAATCTCCCACGACTCCAAGGCCTGCTCTGGTTCTGTCCAATTCAGGGAAGGCCTTGATGGTATCAAATTCAGGAAAGGCATTGGTTGTGTCCAATTCTAGCAAGTCTCTTGCAGGTTCTAATTCCGGAAAGCGTTTCGATAAGAAGAAGTATGTCAAACAAGTCACTGGCCGCCACAATGACACTGAGCTACACCTGGCTGCGCAGCGCGGTGATGTTGCAGCAGTCAGGCAGATTATGGGTGAAATTGACGCTCAGATGATGGGGACACTTAGTGGAGCAGAATTTGATGCTGAGGTTAGTTGTTTATCAATACAGTATATATGTTTGTTAAATGTCTTATTCTGACAATCTTTAAGGCATACTTCTTTTACTCAAATATTCAAGGTTGATTGGAAATTAAGTATGCATATTGACAAATGTGTTTTCTAACAAGGTGGCAGAGATAAGGTTAGCAGTTGTGAATGAGGTGAATCAGTTGGGAGAGACAGCTTTGTTCACTGCAGCTGAGAAGGGGCATTTGGATGTGGTTGAGGAGCTGTTGCAGTACTCGACTAAGGAGGGCATTTCTATGAAGAGCCGATCCGGGTTTGATCCATTGCATATTGCAGCAAACAATGGTCATGAAGGTATTATGACTAATCTCTCTCTTGTGACAATAATGAAGGTTGAAATTGAGTAATATTCATTTCATTTGAAAAGCTTGTTTATACTGTTAACAATTTGACATTCTATCAAAGTATTTAAAGCTATTCCAAAATCAAGAATTTCTTTACTATTGGGGATATAATACTTTGAATTTCAATACTGCTAAAACGTTTTAGTTGATGAAGATCAAAGTCAAATTCTTATACATGACAAATTGTCAAATTGACAAATGCTACTTCTAGAGAGGGGTCAAATTTCTTGACATGCTTACCAAGGTGCTTGTGAGTATCTCAGTTGTGTGCAATGCATGTTTTTGTTATTCCAAGGTTGTTGAGGAATAAATCTCTTGTAGCAAGTTGCATGTTTTCTAGTTGCTTTCATGTATGTTATTACATCACAGGGTGCTGTAGTTTGTCTCAGTTCAATAACTACTTTATGCAGCCATTGTAAAGGTGCTACTGGAACACGATCCAGGACTAATTAAAACAGTCGGTCAAGCAAATGCGACGCCTCTTGTATCTGCAGCTATGAAAGGACATACAGCAGTAGTCAGGGAATTGCTCTCAAAGGACCCTAGCTTGCTAGAGATATCAAAAGCAAATGGAAAAAATCCATTACACTTTGCTGCCAGGCAAGGGCATGCCGATATAGTTAAGATATTGCTTGAAAAGGATCCACAACTGGCAAGAAGGACTGATAAGAAAGGGCAAACAGCACTGCATATGGCAGTCAAAGGGGTTAGTGCTGAAGTAGTCAGGTCGATTCTTCGGGCAGATTCAGCCATTGTCATGCTACCAGATAGGTTTGGTCATACACCATTACATGTGGCTACTAGGAAAAAACGGGCAGAGGTATTTCTTCCCTATTTTGTTTACTCGATTTATCATATCTCAATGCAACATAATAAATGGCAACCCCCAAAGAGTTGGTAGAAGGCATTCACTAATTTGTTTCTTGCAGATAGTGAATGAACTTCTACACTTCCATGACACTAACATAAATGCGCTTACAAGAGAACAAAAAACAGCTCTTGACATAGTTGACGGGTTTCCACTCTCTGAGGAAATTGCTGAAATAAAGGAATCTTTGTCTCGTTTTGGTGGTATCAGAGCAAACGATATAAACCAGCCACGAGATGAACTCAGGAAGACCGTGACAGAGATCAAGAAAGATGTGCATACCCAGCTTGAACAAGCCCGCAAAACAAATAAAAATATGAATGGCATTGCCTTGGAACTGCGTAAACTTCATAGGGCAGGCATTAACAATGCCACCAATTCAGTCACAATTGTAGCTGTGCTTTTTGCAACAGTTGCATTTGCTGCCATATTCACAGTTCCTGGGGGTGATGATGACAGTGGAATGGCTGTTGCATCCAGCAGACCATCATTCAAGATCTTCTTCATCTTTAATGCCATTTCACTCTTCACTTCACTCGCGGTTGTGGTGGTACAAATCACAGTTGTAAGAGGAGAGTTAAAATCAGAGAGAAGGGTTGTGGAGGTTATCAATAAGTTGATGTGGTTGGCTTCTGTCTGCACTACTATTTCATTTATGTCTTCATCATATATAGTAGTTGGTCGACGTAACCAATGGGCTGCAATTCTTGTTACAGTAATAGGAGGAGTAATAATGGCAGGAGTTCTTGGTGCCATGACTTATTTTGTTGTCAAAGGCAAAAGGATTCGAAAACTTAAAAAGCTAGAGAAGAAGAACTCTGCACGGCGTTTATCAGATTCTGATTTTGAAGTGAACCCAATCTATGCCATTTAAGGATCATTCTGCCTTGAACTTTGCCCAAGATTGATGCCGCTTCTAAATTGTAATTCACGGCAACGAATGAAGCAAAAAAGAGGGCCAGTTTTATGTTGGTAAGAAACTTCTTCATGTTGTAAATACAAGAAGATCTTGAGATGACAGTAAAGCTGGTCAGTGTTCATAGAAGGAAAAGGATTCTTCTGCTTATTTTAACTTGTCAATTTTTCCATAATTTTGAGGATGAATATAAGATAAATGGTCCAGACACCTGATGAATATCACATGGTTATTTGGTTGTGGTATTTACATTACATCTTTGAGAATGTAACATAGTATTTTTAGGTTTGCACAAAAGGCACCCTTGTTCAAGATCAGATATAGATAGTGGTCTTTGCATTGGTAGAAGTACAGATCAATATGTGGCCTGTTGTTCATTTTGTGACTGTGCCATGTCTGGTAAGCTAAGGAAACCTAAAATAGACCTATAAATGCAGCCCCGGCACCTTGATTCTTTTCTCAAATTCATGCTGTAAAGCAGCTCCATACATTTTTCATTGTTCAACCAGAACCAGATGGTTAGACATAGATTTTTACTGTGTAAATTGTATGAAGAAGTGCAGAAAATCAGAAACTTTGGTTTTTGTCAAATAATTGATGTCATTTTCAGCTTCCATATCCTGCAATAAAGCAAGAGGAATGCCTTCAAGGAAAAAAGAAGCATAAATGCAGAAGGTACTCTTATTTACATTCTTCTCCCTTTCATTTACTAAAAAAGTTAGCTGAATCCTATATATGTCAAAAAACCAATCTTGAAGCCAATAAGGCCAAAGTGGCAAAGGTTTGGATTTGCGGTGAAATGCACCCGGTTCAAGCCTTCACAGACTCTCTTGGTAGGCGATTTAAGTCTGAAAATCTGCAAGTGAAAGTACAATGAATCCGTAAATCCTCAAAGGAGTTGACAACTTGCTCTAACCTTGGAGATGGATAACCTACCCTACTCCCGAACCTTTAAAAGAAAAAAAAAAATCGATCTTGATTGAAACACCAGTTTCAAAATCAAAAGCTTCTTAATTCCTTGCATCAGTTGGCAGACCAGATTTCCATCAGAAATCTTAGTGAAGATCTTATAATTATTATTAATGGTGTAAATTGCTAACAAAAACTCCCTGATTGGCAGCATATATAGGCTACTTTTGTTAATGGAGTAAAAATTATAATTGGCAAATGACAATGATTTGAGATATATAGCCATTAATTTTGGTGATGGAAGAATGAGCCAGACTCAAATTCAACTACCCTCACTAAGTCACTATATATCTATATATGGGTGCCTTGTGGCCGCACAATGAACAGTCAATAACTCAAGATTTCACATTTGCATGGAAAATATATTATAAATATATATATACTATTAGACAAGGATTAGTTAAGCAATCAACATCTAGAAAGAGATATTGGCTCATTTATAATCATCTTTCATTTTCCCATCTTAGTGCTCAACTGCTCATTGCCCCATTAATCTTTGTCCATTTCACAACCAAAAAAAGTGACCCATTTCCTCTTATCTGTGGACTAATGCTCATGAGGTTAGAAACATGCCTCCATGCTATATCAACCAATTAATAAGCTTATGTTTCTTTCGTTTTCCTTGTTTTTCCTTGTTCTTGTCCTTCAAATTAATATTTTGCAACTTGCATTAGGTAGCCAATGCCCCAATCTCTTCTTGCTACTATTACTTTTTTTACAATAATTTGATTATTGGGTCCCAAAAGTGAAAAAATTTTCTTGCACTTTTCCCTGTTAATAACTTTATTGACATCCAGACAATTTCGTTATGGAAAATTCTAAATAATCAGAAAAATTGACCAGAATTTTGTCTAAAATGACGTGTCATGTGAGATCATCCCATATTTTGTAGCAAAACCCACTTAAATAATGATGGGACCAGTCTATTGGAAAAATTGTGTAACAACACGTCATGAAAAAACAAATTTCGAGTCAATTTTTCTATTCATGTAGCAAAACTCTTTGGTTATTACATTATCACCTTGATTGTACTAAACTAAGGACAAGGCACCAGCAAACGCGAGGAAGGAATGAACAGGATTTTGAATCAATTTCGTTTTCGACCCAAAAGAAAGAAAAATAT
>AWUE01013073.1:0-15318 GCA_001974825.2 Corchorus olitorius
CCATGCTATATCAACCAATTAATAAGCTTATGTTTCTTTCGTTTTCCTTGTTTTTCCTTGTTCTTGTCCTTCAAATTCTAATTACTAATTAATATTGTGCAACTTGCATTAGGTAGCCAATGCCCCAATCTCTTCTTGCTACTATTACTTTTTTGTACAATATAGTGTGATTATTGGGTCCCAAAAATGAAAAATTTTCTTGCACTTTTCCTTGTTAATAACTTTTTTGACATCCAAACAATTTGAGTTTCTTATCTGCAACTGTTTCACTACCGTTTGACCGTTTCATCACCATTTTGGAACCAAACGGAGTTTAAGTGTAAACTTCGTTTCAATCATTGCTCTAATAATCTAATCTGCACAGTAGTTAATCTAATATATACAGTGTAATCTCATTTATACAGTTGTTAAACAGTATCAATCACACTGCTATTACACGGTTCTACTAAAACGTATCTTTGGTTATTATAGTACAGCGTTGATTGTACTAAACTAAGGACAAGGCACCAGCAAACGCGGAGGAAGGAATGAACAGGATTTTGAATCAATTTCGTTTTCGACCCAAAAGAAAGAAAAATATTTAAACAAAACAAACGTAAGAAATCGAATCAAAAGCAAAAGACCCCAAAAGAACATTAGAAGAGGAAAATCCAATCAAATTAGAGACCTAAAGCTAAAGCAAAGGAGCCTCTTGTTTGAGTTTTGTCCTGACTTTGTTGGTCTGATTTTAAGGCCCAAAAGTCCAACGTAAGTGCGTGTAAGCTTTGTTGCCGTTGTGGGCCCATTCACTTTTATGTGGCGGCCTTGACTTGGGCTCTTTTCTGGTCAACCGCGTTGGGGCCCCCTCTTTTTTTGGTTACTCGCCTACTCGCCTTTTATTTTATAGCTTACTACTATATTTATTTATTTATTATTTATACTCGGCGACTATCAATTTTGACTTTTAATTTATACTTTAGTTATTTTTTTTCAATGTTCAATTATTAAATTTGATTTTTTATACCATCATCATCCATGCATTCACTATCCATTTGTTTGCTAAAATTTCAAATTCATTCTTCAATTTGGTCCATAAAAAAAAAAAAAAAACTCCTAACCTTTGAAAAATCTTGAAACCTCATTTTGGCATTTCTTCTTCTAATATTAATATTAAAGAAATTTAAAAAAAGGATGACCCATTTTTTCCCTTTAATGAGAATATGTAGATTCTAGAAACATAGACCAGCATTTGCATCCAAGTCCACTAATGCTAATAATTGACTTTTTTCTTTCTCTCATTATTGGGTTATTTGAGAATATGTTAAACAATTGTGAAAGGAGTTGTATTGAATTTGAATCAAATAATCGAAGAAAATAAAAAGTAAAAGAACTTTACTTATTTACAAAATATGTCCTAGAATTGAAATTACTCAATTTCGTGTCAGAGATAATATCTAGTATACAGTATAACTCTGTCCTATACTTAATTTAAAAATTAGTAATTAATTAATTGTAATACCTATACAAACTTTAAAAAAAAAAAAGAGGAGTAAAAAAATGCTAAAGCGCACTTAAAAAAGGTGATGATCATGGGCAGTTGAACGGTTATGATCGAGAGAGGACAAGAAATCCTGCGGCAACGTGTGAAGATCGACACGTGGGGTCGGCTTCTATATTATTAAATCCGAGAAACACAATAATCGTCACGTGTAAGATTCCCACGATTTCTCACTTTGCAGTGCAATGCTCCACAACACGGGAATTACGATAACGAGGGAAGGACAAAACGGACCCGCGAGTTTTTGTAATTTACTTGGTTCATTCATTTGACTGCTTGCGTGGAGGACAACCATTGGTCATCGTTTTGCCACGTAGGACCCCAAACAGAAGTGGGATTTAAAGAGAGAAAAGAGAAAAATCCAACGGCAAGTTTTAAGATATTCAACGTTGCTTGCTTACAAGCATTTTGCACTGCAACAAAACCCTCCCACTTGCACATTGCCACTAATCACTAAAAACAATCATTTCCTTGTCCTTCTTTTGCTTCTAATTTTCTTCTTCTTCTTCTTTTTGTTCTTCATTATTCTGAGAAAAAACCCATTCTTTTCTAAAATTCTTTAGCAAAGTTGTCTCCTTTTTGTTTTTCACTCTTTTCTGAAGCAGAGAAAACAGGGGAGCATTTGGTGTTTTCAGAGCCAAGAACAAGAACAAGGTAAGTCTTTGAAAATAATAATTTATAGTAATATTTTTTTTTACTTGGGGTATTTGACTTTATGGTTGGCAGTGAAATTTAACTACCCAATTATTCTATTTGATTCATTGAATGAAGATAAAGATTTAAACAAGTAGTTACAGTGCTTATCCAATGGTGTTTTACTTTCTGTATTTTCATTTTATATTGTTTATGATTTGTGGTAACAATTATATAGATATGAAACTGTGCATATTATTGTGGTAATGATGAGTGGAGACTAGTGGGTTTGAATTTTGTAGATCAAAATATTATTTTTTACTCAATTTTTGTTGAAACTTGAAAGGGATATGTTAAGAATCTTAACATACATAAATGGTATATCTCTCACTCTTCTGAATCATTTTATTTTTTTCTTATATTTGTTTCAGGAAATTAGATTCTTTTTGCTTAAGATGTAGATTTTGATCTGATTTATTATGGTGAATAATTGAAACCCAATCAGAAAAGGGGAAAAAAAACCCTTCATTGCTCTGTTGGAAAGTTTTCAACTTTACTTACCACTAAAGGAAAGGATCAGAATTCAGAAGTATGGGGGAACAACAAGGATTTCAGAAGAAGAAGATGATGAAGCAGTTGACAAGTAAAAGGGATGATACGCCGCTGCACACGGCGGTGAGAGCAGGAGATTTTGAGTTGGTTTTGGAAATGATTGGTGGTGGTGAGGATGGAGTAGAGTTGAAAGATTTGTTGTCTAAGCAGAATCAATCTGGTGAAACTGCCTTGTATGTTGCTGCTGAGTGTGGTTATGCTGATTTGGTTAAGGAAATGATGAAGTACTATGATATTGTTTTGGCTGGAGTTAAAGCAAGGAATGGCTATGATGCTTTTCATATTGCTGCCAAGCAAGGTTACTTGGGTGAGTTTCTAAGTTTTTTTTATTGCTTTATAGTCATGTTGGATGAGAAATTAAGAACCTTGTTGAAAGTCCAATTCTGCAGTTTCTTATACAAATATTTTATCAAATAATCTCTGGTTTTGTTTATTAAGGACTTGCCAGGTTTTTAGTCAACTTTGTACCTTTGTTTATGTTTGATGGATTTGTTTAAAGTTGCCATTCTTTTTTTAATCCCAATCCCAAGTTTTTAGTTGTTTGATTTTCCTAAAGGTTATCCTAATCTGTGACTAGCAATAGATCTGTCTTCTATAAGTTTTTCTAAACAATTTTTTGTCTATTGTCTCAGAGGTATTGAAGATTCTGATGGAGGCCAATCTTGATCTGTCAATGACTTTTGATTCTTCCAACACCACTGCATTACATACCGCTGCATCACAAGGCCACACCGAAGTGGTGAATTTCCTCTTGGAAGAAGGCAGCAACGTATCTGCCATCGCAAAGAGCAATGGGAAAACTGCCTTGCATTCAGCAGCAAGGAATGGACATCTAGAGATAGTAAAGGCCCTTTTATCTAAAGAACCTGGAATTGCAACAAGAATCGACAAGAAGGGCCAGACAGCTCTACATATGGCAGTTAAAGGACTGAATGTTGAAGTGGTAGATGAGCTGTTAAAGTCCGATCCCTCTTTAATAAACATGGTTGATACTAAAGGCAACACCGCTTTGCATATAGCAACTCGAAAGGGTCGTCTTCAGGTATTTAAGATTGATATTTTTGTTATTGTCATATCTCCTTCATAAAACAATGTCTTTTTTTGGCCTACTTTACTTATTATAGGATGAATATATATAATTGCTTTGCATGTTTGATTAGATATTGAGAATCATCTTAAGTTGCACCTGATATAATGGGTTCTAAGTATTTTTTTTTTTTTTTTGCAACAAATGCACTCTGCAGTGACTATAAATAACTAAATGAAGTTGCAGGTAGAATTAATATCTCTAATAGAGTTGGAGAAAGTTCGTTAGCCTGTCTAATCACTTATTCATCACCCTATCAGATTATCCAGAAGCTGCTAAATCAAAGTGGAGTTGACAAAATAGTCATCAACAAATCCGGGGAAACAGCTCTTGACACTGCAGAGAACAATAAGCAATCTGAAATTGCAGACATCTTAAAAGAGCATGGAGTCCAATGTGCCAGATTCCTCAAGACACAGCCTACAAATCCAGCTCGAGAACTAAAACAAACTGTAAGTGATATAAAGAATGGGGTTCATCACCAGCTTGAGCATACACGCCAAACAAGAAAACGCGTGCAAGGAATAACTAAGCGGCTCAACAAAATGCATGTTGAAGGTCTCAATAATGCAATCACCTCCACCACAGTGGTGGCTGTTCTCATTGCCACTATTGCATTTGCTGCCATTTTCAATGTCCCGGGCCAATATGCTGACAGTCCTGAGGATTTTTCACCAGTAGTCTCTCCTGGACAAGCGAGAATCGCTTCAAAAGTCCCGTTTATGGTTTTCATTGTATTTGACTCCATAGCCCTCTTCATATCATTGGCTGTTGTGGTGGTGCAAACCTCAGTTGTGGTTATACACAAGAAGGCGAAGAAGCAAATGATGTCGGTAATCAATAAGCTTATGTGGTTGGCTTGTGTGCTGATTTCAATTGCATTTCTTGCCCTTTCGTATATTGTAGTTGGAAAAGATGAGAGGTGGTTAGCTAATCTTATTACCGGTATTGGGACTGTCATCATGGTATCAACATTGGGGACATTGTGTTATTGGGTGATTGTCAACCGTATCGAGGCTTCAAAAATTCGGAGCCTTCGGAGGTCCTCAATGAATAGTGAATCTCGGTCATTATCAATGTCATATATGTCTGATACAGAGATGCTGAACAGTGAGCACAAGAAACTCTATGCGGTTTAAGCTTTGATCCTACTTATACATTATATCCGGCTATCTTTTTCCTTACCATATGTACATATATCTAACTGTAGCAGAATCTTAGCTTAGAGCTTCAAGTCAGTAGTATTTTTTATGGAGTATAAATAGCTATTGCTTATTGGTGCCCCCAAAAAAAATAGCTATTGCTTATCTTTCATATTACATTTGCGCATCTGTTAAGTTTTATCAAAGAATTGGCGTCTATTTGACATTTGATTAAAAATTAAGAATAATCTTAGTTTAAAAATTAAAACTAAGATTATTCTTAATCACGTTTTGCAAATTGGGAGTTTTTTTTAATTAAAACACAAATATACATCCCACAGATTGTTAATTTCTTATAATACTCACATTATTGTACGGAATTAGTAGTAAGCTAATATAAGAAAATGATATCAACCTTCTGAACAAAATATGTACATGTCATTTTCTAAAGTAGCTAAGCTTTAACAATTTGCAATAATGGTCAATAGTTTATAACTTCTTCTTCTTCTTTTTTTTTTCTTTCTTTTTTTTCATTATATTTTATACTAACATATATCTCCTTCTTTTGGATACTATGTCGATTTCACAAAATTATTGCTGCCGATTACATGGCTTATTGAATTTCCATTGGTTCACAAATCCTGTCCTTATTTTATTATTTACTTTCTTGTAGGGCTTAGATTAGCTGGACCCATTTCATTAAATTATAAGCTTTTGTCATGTACTTATATGGAACATATATATATGAAGGCTAAGTTACTAACCATATTAATGGCATATTTTCATGGTCATCCATACTTTTTTTTGTTTCTTTTCCATACTAGCCCTCGAACCCTTGCCCTCAATGTTTAAGTGTCAACACCTTAACCATCAAGAATAAGAAGTGAACCAGTCATGGTCATCCATACTTTGAATAGCCCTATTTTAATGTCCCATATATAATATGGCAAATTATATAATACACCGTCAGTGGAATTTAGCAGACTACATAAACGGATCCTGAAGGGTGACATGTGTTCTATAGGAACTAGATTGAAATATTTAAAACTTAATTAATTAAAAAAATGGACATGTGTCAACTCCACAACTCGCTTGTGGAGTCCAAAATTTACACTGTCGGTGTATCAAATAATTACCCATATAATATATATATATAGACTAAATACCTTTTTTCCCCTTGAACTTGTAGCTATTGGATGTTTTGCCCCCTCAACTTCAATTTTGGACATTTTACCTTCTGAACTTCAATTTTTGGACGTTTTACCTATTCAAGCTAATAGCACCATCAAGATACTGACGTGGCAATGACATGTCACAAAAATGCCACGTGGTCAATTTTCCAATCGGATAAACATCTGGTATTTTCCTTGTCAAACTTTATGAAATTTTAAATAAAATAACAATAACTTGATTTTTTGTGATATTGGATTGGATTGGAATGAATTTCCAAGAAAGACAATAAACGGCCTTTGGGTGTTTCCAAAAGCCATATATAAATCTACTTCTGTTTATAGTTTCGGTATATAAATAGGGAAGTGAACGCGGGAAATAGAAGTGAAAAAGGAAAAGAAAAAAAAAAGTGAAGATAACAAAGAAAGGAAAACAAAGCTTTGCTTAAAAGAAAAATGGTGCTGCAAAGATTGGAGATAAGCGTGGAGTTGCTGAAACTAGCCATAGATTTTGTCATGGTTGTGGCGGAAGCAGTTGGAATAGTGATTCAACAAAGTGAGAGGACGCCGATGATTGCAGCGGCGAGCGGCCGCTCTATTTCAACCCCGGCCGTTCCTTTTGTTGGGTTTCTTCCTTGAGTCACTTTCGTTTCATTGCTCTGGTTTTTATTTCTTTTACATGGAAGAAGAAAAAACAGGGGATTTTTGTTTAAGTTTTCAGGTTTGGGCTGTTAGTAAATTTTGTTCTTTCTCTTTTGGTAGCTTGCTAGGTTTTGGAAATGGGATGTAAATTATACAGGCTTAAGCCGGTATGAGAGAGATGATGATTACCAAGCTGTTGTCTTTGGTTGAGTGTTGTATAAAATGAGGAATTTGATTCATTGTTTTTTTTTTTTTTTTTTTTGTGGCTATTGCTTCCCAAAAATGCTGATAATCTTATGTACAAATTACTGAACCAAATGTTAAAAAATGCATGTTTTGTTTATGCTAAACTGGTTAATGGACCCAATTTATTTGTTCTTTTTCCACCTTTATTCTTTATTTAGACCAAAAAATGCAAAAGGAAAAGGGAGATGATTAATTATTCATACACCCAGATCGATGAGACAAGTAACAGAAGGAAGACTTTGTTCAACACTTTTCGTGAATGTAATGATTAAAAGTATATATATTCATGATGCTCATAATAATCTGCCTGTTTTTACATAAATCATTCTCATCAGATGAATTGTGCTTAAAACTTATCTTTTAGATCAGATCAGATATAATCTTCTTTTAGATGGGATATAATCTACAAATAACGAACTAAAATTATAAATCTAATTTTTACTTTTTGAAAAATGTGGTATGAACTATATTGCATGCATAGTATGAACTATGAACTATAAAACATGTGATTGCATATATTTGTATGTGATAGCATATATTTGTATATTAATTTAATTTATAGTATATTCAATCCTATCAATTTCCAAACCGTGTCTTCCAAATTTGACAATAATAATGGAATAAAATATGAATATGCGCATCCATGGCGGACCGGAAACATATGGTGATTAAATAAATTTTTAATTGTTGAATTTTAATTATATTTCTATCCCGTTACAATACACGTTATCCATGCATCTACATAATTAATATATATATAACACATGATTTCAAATGATATATATAAACATTGCTTCTCTTCAGTCTTCTCCTATTAGCAATGAGCCAATGAAGAATAAACATCTAGTTTCATTTCAATCATTTCATTGCTTTATTTCTCCTTACTTGTGATTAGATTTAGAATAACTTATTCTAATTAGTATCATTTTCTGATAAAGTCATCAATTTAATAAGAATACTATTTGTTTCCTCTAACAATAAATTTTTGGAAACTTCAAAATTTGGTCGAATTGTAAGAGCTACCCTAAAATACTAGTACTAAAAATAATTTCATCCTCACTTAAAGCGAAAAAATCAGATAGGAAATCTTTTTATATAAAATTACCCGGAGAAGTGTTGAGTTTTTTTTGGCCAAAGAGAAGTGTTGAGTTGGCTACACATGAACCAATCAATATACACTAGACAATCTCGATCCGAAATAAGATCCTGTACAAGTTTTGCAAAATTTTATTGGTGTAAAAACCTAATTGGTTTTAAATTCCAACAAAAAAAATGGATTGAAGATTTTAAATACCTGAGGTGGGCTAAGTTGGTAGACTCGTAGGTATATAAATATTATCCATTGGGGGATTTTGCTGTTTAAATAACTTTTAAACATAAAAAGACAGATAATAATGGGTTAAATAGCCCCTCTGTCCTCTGAGCTTTGCAAATTTAGGTCAGATTGCCCACTGAACTTTAAATTGTGTCAGTTTGCCCCCTGAATTTGTAAAATCAGGTCAATCCTCCTCTTTATTTCACGATTTCCGTTAAGTCCCATAAAATTTGTTGATGTGACAAACTTTTGCTGACGTGGCACTTCCACGTCAGCGCTCATATGGGCCCCAAGTGACCCTAAATGCTAGGGTGGGGGCCACATGAGAGCTGACGTGGAAATGCCACATCAACAAAAGTTTGCCACGACATCAATTTTATGGGACTTAACAGAATCCGTTAGTCAACCATCAAGTCAGGGGTAAATTGGCCTGATTTTACAAATTCAGGGGACAAAGTGGCACAATTTAAAGTTCAGGGGCAATATGACTTAAATTTGCAAAGTTCAGGGGCAAAAAAGACTAAATACCCGATAATAATGTATCACAATTTGTTAGAATTGTCAAAGATAATAGTAATGATTATTTAAGAAATCATGTAAAGCATGAATTTGAAGTCTTAACTATCTAATCATCCCTTTGAAAAGAAAAAGAAAGGGGCAAGATGCCTACGTTGTTAAACAATTTTAAGAATGTTGCCATAAGATATGATTATCCAGCAGTCCCATGTGCAACCCCCACCTGTTCCATTCTTTGACAGCTTCCAAGTGACCGGTGTTCACCATGGATGCACTTCCCTTTCTTGGTCACCTACGCTCCTTTCCTCCTCAACAATGTTCATAATGGGGCAAATTATATTTTGTACGTGTATCAAGCTTCTTATCTTCCATATTTTCCACATCATTCCCCACAGCCACAGAATCCCCAACTCCAAAACCTTCACCATCTTTACCTTCAACAACAAAACCTAAACCCCCCATAAAACCCTAATCCTCTGGCTATCATCCAAGCTGCAAACCCCTAAGATTACATTCAAGGACATATTGTTGATAATGTGGAGGCTCAAGGCCTGGATCTTGATGAAGATATCCAAGAAGAAGATGAAAATTTGGAGGAAGCCCAATTAGATCTTGATGATGACATCCACGAAGCAGATGATGAAAACCATGATCATTTTGATGACATCGATTTTGATGTTGATTTTGAAGAATTTGTTGTCCTCCTTGAAAACATCTTGGAGGTTGAAGGAGCTCCAGAAGAGGAGGATGAAGGCAATGGAGTGGTCATCGATTGAGCCTGGTGAAGCCTAATAATTCTTCTAAATACTGCAATTCTTGGATTGTTTGTCCTGTCCAGATGTGACGTTTTGAATAGTGATATGCAGACCTATAAAAGCACTCTGTAGTAGGATCAAAAGATAACAATGAGAATCATCAGTAAGAAACTTATAAAATCATAATAAGAAGATTCAACAACAGAGTAATCTTTTTGTTTCATGCTACTTTCTTCTCTCTAGATGAATTGGACAGTAAAGTTGCATAATTATGCAACTGCAAGTGCACCAGTTAAAGGTTCAACTCCCTGCACTTGCAAAGTTCACTTGACATGTTTTAAGACACATTCATGGATAATCCTCTTAACCTATGTAATTTATAATTTATAAGTGTACGCACCGTGCTAAGTGCTAACTTAACTCACCTTAGTAAAGTGATGATAGAAACAGGAGTATTTTGATTTTTCCAACTTAACATAAAGCTCTCATCAGGCAATTATTGGTTGATAATTTGAACTGTTAGAGGAAGAACAATACATTACGAATCCTCATCTTCTTCTAATCATGAAAACTTTTATGACAGATTTTATCCTCCCTACAATCCTTTTCCCCCTATGTTTTTCCATGTCGGTGGGCCAACTGGGTCCCTTCTTCCCTTCTATATCCCATCAATCCATGGAGATGGCATAAATGGGCATGTCATCAGATATCGGCTTCAAGCAACATTTTGCTGTCGTGCCTCTCCCCATGGCGATGCCACAGGATGCAATCGTAGAGAGGTCACATGTGCAACCACCTCCTATTCCCTTTCAAGACAATTTCAAAGTAAGTGGCATTAATATGCAATTCCCTTTTTTTGTTCTGCTATGCACCATTGCTAATCAGCAATGTGCATAATGGTGCCAACTACATTTTGCACATATACCAAAGTCATCATACACCCCATTTTTTATTTTCCACATTATCCCCCACAAAACCTCCCACAACCCCTGCAAATCCAAAACCTTCCCCATATGGAAAACAATCCTCCTCTGACTCTACAAGAAAACCCTCTTCAAGAAGATGATGCAGATCTTGCTATGGAGGCTGAAGACCAAGCTCCTCTTCAAGAAGTTCAAGGCCAAGTTGATGATGAAGAAGATGCTGCTATGGAGGCTGAAGATGATGATGATGAAGATCTTGACGAGTTTGCTACTCGACTTGATAACATGTTAGTAGAAAATGGGGAAGAGGAGGAAGACGAAGGAAAAGAGGGGGGGGGGAGAGGTTATAGATTGATTGAGGTGAAGCAAATGTTCCTAGTTTCGTTTCGGTTTGTCCACCACTCTTTTATAGGAGTAGTTTGTTTTGTCCATCAAATCCTTTTGATGTGACCTTTTTTATTCTTTGAACCATTACATATGGCAGCATTAGAGACACCGTGTATTTGGTTTACCCAATTTTTTTGTCCAATGTTTTTTTTTGTTGATTTTGACATTTGAGTATGTAAGGTTCTTTTTTGTTAATGAATACAAGGTTACTGAGCTTTTTTGCTTTTGAATACTATTTGAGGGCAAAATGCTCGATTTGGGGCCAAACTTTTGTCGCGATGCTCGATTTGGGACCAAACGTTTCAATTGTAACAAAATGGGGCCAAACGTTTTCGGGGCTGCTCAATTCGGGGCTTTTTTGGATGGAAAATGGGAGATACATTACACGCGCCGTTTACACGCGTGAAAGGCCATTTTTTTATCCAATTGGACTTTGATTTAGCCAGGTGTAATATACAGGTGACTTTCTAATTAAAAAAATAATTATTTTTACAAATAACATTAACAAATTCCTTAAAAAATGTAAAAAAAAAATGCAACAAAAATGAACTACCCAAATAACCCAATCAAAACCTGGAGCAAGGAATTCCCAACAAAATCTCAAATGAGCAAAAAAAAATTCCAAATGACAAAAGTTCAAATCCAAAAATTCCAAAAAAATCTCCTGCAAAATTTTCCAAACATGGAATTTAATATTTTTAAGCAATTAAAAAATGAAGGTAATTTATTCAAATAAAAAGTTACTATACATATAATCCCTCTTTTATTTTCTTTTCAATCGAATCTTTTTTTTTTTGAAAAATAAGCATTCGAATGAATATCATGTTAATATTCTTATGTAAATGCCGGCAGAGATGTAACGCCATTGTCAAAATTTTTGGTACAAAATCCAATTTCTGCTCTAAGGAGACCTCAAAATCAAATGTGTTTTTAACCGCTCCAACCATAAGGCTCTCAACTAAAATATTATTTGCAAGGTAAAGAATCAAAGACCAAAAAATTAACCTGCTTTTGAGGTGAAGAAGAAACTATAATCCGGCACGTTAGGGTGCACAAAAATCAGAGAAATTCTAGCTTTTCTTACAAAGAAAGCTAAAGAGGTTGCTGCATTGTCACAATTAAGGGACTAGTGACATTATGCTTCCCATCTGACCAAACTATTGAACCAGTTTTCATGCTAGTGCTCCCTGGAGAGAGCTTCACTTCTGTGGCTTGAACTCTTACAAGGAAATTCAATTTCTGCCCTACCCTTCTAACCCCTAACCGAGTTCCTTTGAAAACAATTGTTGCAGTGGCTTGGGACTTGGTTTTTGATGATGAATCAATGTACCTTCTAATTTCATCACCATTTGCTGCAGCAACAGCTGTAGCAGGTAAAACATGGCAATCTGCAACTAAACCTTCACCATCAAAAACCCCATTTGCCAAAATTATTCCAATTCCTCCTGCTTTTTTCACTACTTCCCCTTTTGCAGCTCTGGAATTTATTCCTCTGTCACACAGAACGATTTTGCCTTTGACAAATTCAGGATCCAAGGAACCTTCCAAACACAGAGAAGAAGAATACCCATCGCCGCCGCCGCTTCCTGCATAAACCAATGGGTACATTCGACCCGGAGTTAAGCTCGGCCCATTATATACATTCGAATCTTCATTTTGTTTGAGACCCATCTGCCATTTTCATCTGCCATTCGGAACTTGATCCAAACCAGAACCTCCTAACAAGACCCTCGTCGGTGGGGATAACGGCGGCTGCGGCAGACTTTGGAGGGATTGCTATTGGATTTGACGATCTCCGAGTTGGGGATGGTGGCGATGTGTAGACTCGGTGATGGATCTGGCGAGTCGGAAGGTTTTGATTGGGGAGAAGCGAGAAGAAGCCTGGTTTTTGGAAGAAGAAGAAGGAGAAAAGGAGAAGGCGAAAGAAAAAAAAGAAGTAAATAGGGGTAAAACAATAAAAAAGTTTTATTTTATTTTTTAATTCGTTTTTTTAATTTAAGTAATTATTTTCGAAATTAAAAAAATTCCACGTGGACACTAAATGGAAACAAACGGCGCGTGTAATGCACCTCCCATTATCCATCCAAAAAAGCCCCGAATTGAGCAGCCCCGAAAACGCTTGGCCCCATTTTGTTACAATTGAAATGTTTGGCCCCAAATCGAGCATTTTGCCCTATTTGAGCATGTGGTACCTAAAACATGATTACAATGGTTACACATGCTGGGAGACTGTGATTCCGACATATCTCTATCTGTTTAATGTTACATTTGAGCACCTGGAACCGGAATTGGACTTGGGAGGGTGCAAGTTACTCTTCATAGTAGAAAAAGAATGGTTTTGGCACAATCTTATAACAGAGTCCTCTGCTTTGCAGAATATGGACTATGTTGAGGCTGTTCTTGATTGGGCAGTTCCTACTTACTTACTTATGCGACAAATATTTTGATTTAATAGAATATATCTATGTACTTTTTATGATTATATCAGAGGTCTTTTACCACTACTTAAGAGGATATGGTTTTGAAGGAAATCCTTATCTATCTAATGGAAGCCAAGGTGAATTTTTTTTTATTCTCTCTTCCTTTCTTTTCTATGAAAAATGAACTTAATAATCTTAGTTTGACTCTTCCATAAATTTGTTTAATTTGTAACAGATAATGCCAATATGATCCTAAACAAGATGTGGGGATACGACTTGTGTGAATAGACTATGGCATTTTGTATATGTGAAAAAGGGAAACTTGGATTATCATTCTAGGTAATCATTTTCCTTTGTGCAAATGAGATTAGCAGATTATGTGGAGACCGAGGTCGAAATCACTCTGGTTGAAGGAAGGGAATCGAAATTCTAAGTTCTTTCATGCTGCTGCTACCTATAGGAAAAGGATGAATTTTATTTCTTCCATTCAAGATGAGCATGGTGTTTGGCAGGCTGATTTGAGTAGTGTGAAACGTGTAATTCATAGTTATTATCAGCAGATTTTTTCATCATCTAACCCCGATCCCAATGATGTTCATCATGTTTTACAATTGGTTGATGAACGGTTATCCCATGATATGAAAGTATTGTTGGAGCATGATTTTACGGAGGAAGAGATTCGAGCAGCAGCATTTCAGATGAATCATAGTAAGTCTCTTGGCCCTGATGGTATGACTCCCCTATTTTTTTCAACGATTTTGGTATATCAACCACACTCATGTGGTGCTTGTCCCAAAAGTAGAAACGTCACAAGTAGTAAAAGACTTTCGACCCATTAGCTTAATTTCAAAGGCAAGTGAGAATTATGCCATCTTTTTAATCTCAACCATTTAGAAATCATTTTAATAGGTGTCAAAGAATCTGAGACTATATTGGAAATCATTGGATACTAGGTGTATTGGAGGGGAGCCGAATCCGAAGATTCCGGGCTCCATGTAAATTGAGATGAAAGCCAACAACAGAAGATTGAAAACTTATCGGCTTAATGAGAAAAAGGCCCCTGAACTTTTATTTTGACCAAATAAGAGCTTGAACTCTTAAAAAATACCAAATAAGCCCTTTTGCTAAGGCTAAATACTCAAATAAGGACTAAAACATTCCTTTTTTACAAGTTTCTTGAACAATATCTGGGATTTGATTGTGCAAGTCTCTAATAAATAATCATAAACCATAATTAAAAGCCATTATGATCATAAAACCATAATTAAAAGTCATTATTTCAGCTTATTATGGTCACCCAGAACCAAAGATTTTCAGATTGGACATGTATTCTTCATCGACAACCACTTGTTTATGCAAGGAACATGGTAATCATGACCAGAAGATTTTAATGACCCAACTTCATACATATCCTTATACTCTTACTAAATCCTTGGTGGAGACCATGTCTTTTTCCAAAATTATGAAACCCGATTATGTTGTATCTCTTCTCCGACAATACTAGCTCTCTTGATTCTACACTATACAAACGAATTGGTCTCATCAACATACTTGCCAATGTGCAATGTCCAATCCTGCACAAATTTTGCAAAATTTTATTAGTGTAAAAACCTAATTGGTTTTAAATTCCAAAAAAAAAGAAAAAAAAAGATGGATTGAAGATTTTAAATACCTGGGTGGGCTAAGTTGGTAGACTCGTGGGTATAAATATTATCCATTGGGGGATTTTGCTGTTTTAATGTCTTTTAAACATAAAAAAGACAGATAATAATGTATCACAATTTGTTAGAAACTTAGAATTGTCCAAAGATAATAGTAATGATTATTTAAGAAATCATGTAAAGCATGAATCTGAAGTCTTTAACTATCCCATCATCTCCTTGAAAACAAAAAGAAAGAAGGAGGAAGATGCCTACGTTAAACAATTTTAAGAA
>AWUE01013074.1:0-44389 GCA_001974825.2 Corchorus olitorius
AATTGATTTTGAGTCTATTTTCGAGTTCTAATTATGTTTCACAAAAGACAGGATACTTACTGCGTGAATAGTTTTTGGAATTTTTTTTTCTTTAAATGGTTAGTTTTTTTAAAATCATATAAATAAAATTTAAATACTTTTATACCCTCTAATAGATAGTTTTATTTAAAATGGATAGTTTTTATTTTGTTTTGAATTTTTAAGAACTGAATTTGTATCCGAATCCACTCGTGACACAAATTCAGAACTTAGTTTTATAATTAGTATAGATGCTATAGAATAGAAGTATTCTTCACAGCAAATAAAACATGAAATTTAAAGGAGAAACTTTTATTATCTATTTTCGAGTTCTGGACTGGTGGATCATCAACTTTTTCTTCTTCCTCCCTCTTTTGATTTCTTTCGATTCCTTCTCTAATTCAGCATTTTGGGTTTCTTTTTCTTTCAGATTTTTTTGCCGCAGCTTCTCTAATTCAGCATTTTGGTTTTCTTTTTCTTTCAGATTTTCCTCTCTCTTCAGTTTCAGAATTTGCCGCAGCATATCCACTTCCTCTCTCATCAGTTTAACCTCTTCTTTTTCCTCCTCAGTTTCTGCAATTTCTGCAATTTTCAGTTCAGGTTTCTTCAATGCTAGTTGATGGAGCCCATCATCGTTCACCACATGCTTGATCATCCTTGACAAGTTTTCAAGGAATTTGAGGCGAGCCTCGATTCCCGATTCCTCTCTCTCGTTAATCGACACCATAATTAAACCTAAGTACTCATCCACTTTGGCTCCAAGCTCAGCCTCCACGGAATTCATCCGCCTTCCTAAATCACCCGACACACCTCCACGTAGCCTCAGAACAAGGTGAAGGGTCGATTCCTTTTGAATATTGTAATCGCCCAAGGTCCTCTCGTCTTCCAGCTGTTTTCCGGCGAAGATCAGCCGCTGCTGGTCAGGAGGGATCCCTTCCTTGTCTTGGATCTTAGCTTTCACATTGTCCACGGTGTCGGAACTCTCCACATCGAGAGTTATGGTCTTGCCGGTCAGAGTTTTCACGAAGATCTGCATCTTCTTATTTGATTTTGTTTTAATAAAAGAGATAGTATAATAATTAATATTAAATATATAGCAAATACTACTTTTGAACCAAAAAGATGGGAAAGGATATATTTAATAATGAAGAACCATGTTGAAAGTCCAATACTTTTAGTTTCTTATACAAATATATTATCAAATAATCTCTGGTTTTGTTTATGGCAAATTATACAATATATCCGTGGTGGAGTTTAGCAGACTACACAAGCGGGTCCTGAAGGGTGATATGTGTCCTCTAGGGACTAGATTGAAATATTTAAAACTTAATTAATTCAAAAAATAGACATGTGTCAACTCCACAACCCGCTTGTGGAGTCCAAAATTTACACCGCCGGTGTATCAAATAATTACCCTTTGTTTATTTAGGACTTGCAAGGCTTTTAGTCAACTTTGTACCTTTGTTTAAGTTCAATGACTTGAATGTAACATGCCTTTATTTTGGCTATTCTCTGAAAATGAAATTCATCCCTCTTGTTTTTTTTTTTCTTGATGTGAAAAAGGTATGTCTTACTCTTCCCTTGTCTCAGATTATTACTAATGGCTTTAACTTTCTGTCATTGGGTCACAAATCTGTTCCAACCTACTAGCTTAAACTTTTATACAAGGACTTGTTAATGAAAAACCAAAAGGTGGTAAATTCCTGGAATTCAGCTTAAACTGCAAAACTGATCACAACTTGTGACATTTTGTTGAATGGACAAATAGCTTTCGACTTAAATGCCCTTTTTGTCCCCTGAACTTGTATGATTTTGACGTTTTGTCCCCTAAATTTTAATTTTGGACATTTTGTCCCTTGAACTTGCAAATTAAAGCCATTTTAGTCCCTATTAAACAATATTGCCATATCAGCGCCTTGATCTGACATGGCCTTACCACGTGGCATTTTGGTCCAACGTGACATTACCACGTCAGCAATATCGTTTGAGAGGGACTAACATGTCCTTATATTGCAAGTTTAGGAGGTAAAAAGTTCCAAATTAAAGTTTAAAGGGCAAAAGATCAATTTTAGACAAATTTATGGGACAAAAAGAGACTTTAGTCAATAGCTTTCCCTTATATGGTATTTCATCCTTGCAACTTTTCCTCATAAAACTTTTCATTCCTAGGTTGGATGGTAATTTCATCCTTCTTCAGCCTTCAACTCTATTGAAATATGAAAAATGTGAACTTCTGTATTGATTGGTAGTGTCTTGAATACTGCCTTGGCTTCATTCAAGTTATGGCCATAATGGCGATAGACTGTATTTGCTAGTAGGACATCTACTTTCTAGAACATCTTTCCATGTCTCTCCCCATTTCTATTCTTCTTATTTGACTTTTTCTACTAGCTAGCAAACTTATTAACATTGTTACAAAATAGTACATGAGTTTCGTACCAGTGATGGGAATTCCAATTTCGGATTTCTCAAAGGGTTGTCTAATACATATTTGCTGTGTTAAAGCATGTATTTTTGGTGAGTTTTTTATGGTCAATTTTTCTCTTCAATTGATACTAAATGCAATGAACCCTTATGATTGTTCTAATTTCATTCTTTTCTTGTTGATTATAATCAGAACATCGGCAACGTGGACGGTGTAGAAGATCAACCAATTGAGTAAAAGGTACCCAAATGAATCAGACAACACCACCATGGACCTACTAATGCAGTTCCATTTCTCTTTTTCAGTTTTTCCAAATAATATATAATCTGAAATGGGTAATTATTTGATACACCGGCGGTGTGAATTTTGGACTCCACAGGCGGGTTATGGAGTTGACACATGTTCAATTTTTTAATTAATTAAGTTTTAAATATTTCAATCTAGTCCCTAGAGGACACATGTCACCCTTCAGGACCCGCTTGTGTAGTCTGCTAAACTCCACTAACGGTGTATTGTATAATTTGCCATCTGAAATAAATTGAAATGCTAAAGCAAAAAAGATTTTGCTTTTTAGCTTTTGTTTTCTCCCTTTTTGGCATATAACTATAGAGTTTTACCTCATATATTTAACTATGAAGCTTTGACATGCTGCTGCTACTAGTCATAATGATATCTAAGGTCACAATTAAAAGTTTAATTTGAATTTGAATTGAAAGAACAGTTGCTTATTTTATTACAGGGTAACAACAATTATACTGAAAGTGCATGAGTGTAAGAAGATGACAAGTAGAATTCAGAATTTTCACAATTAAAAAAATGTTCCTATAGGAAATAATATTGATGCCTTGAAGTTGAATCTATCCTGACATTTTTCACATGCTGAATGGTCCCAGCAATCCCACATATCTCTCCAATATCCTTTTGTTTTTGGGTAATTTTAAATCTCCATCTGTATGAACCCTATTAGGACATGGAATTGCTTTTCTTGATTGCTTAGGTAGGTAGAACATGAATAGTTAGATTTTTCAACTTGAATGTACCTTCTTCAATGAATAATATAGGAAGAGTCAAAAAGCAATAAAAGCATTTTAATGTTATCTTACCATTATAAGAAAGTAGCAGAAGTAAGGTATCTGATATGTATGGCTATGAAATGTATCAATCAGTAAGGTTATCATGATCTGGTTTATTTCGAACGAAAAATGCAAAAAAACTTTCTTGATTGATCTTAGGTTATGTTACCGGCTTTTCTATTCTATACTATAAGCTAACGATTAGATGGAACAACTTTTCCCTTCCATGATAAACCCTAGCTACCCCCATAGTTACTTACAGAAGTTATGTATATCAGTATATACATAAAGCGAATTCGCGGTTTGGAATCCAAATTTTCTAGTCATTTTGCAAAGATATAGTTGGAAGTTTCCATTGAAATTCAAGACCCTCTTTAGCATTTTCCATTCTATGTCATCAAATGGACAAACTTGTTCATACAAGTGGGGGGAAAAAGGGTTGCTTTTTTATACTTGTCTGTACTCCTGGTGCTCAGCATCTGTCAATTAGCTGCCTATGCAATTTCATTATTTTTCATTTCAATCTTGTCAAAAATCTAGTAGGCATGTTTTGTTTAGTTTAATGTTTGGTCAAAATCATGAGAATAATACTAACAATAAGATGAATGGAAATATTTGTTTTGTTTGAGACAGCTCAAATTCGGTTCATTTCACTTTCAATCTGGGGGGATAATGATGACAGTCCACATTTTGCCGTGTTAGATGTTCCTCAGATGCATAAAAGATGACACATTGTGATCAAAATCATTGTAACTGACCGTGTTCGAAAACAGTAATCTAATTCAATAATACAAAGCTTTTGGAAATTGATTAGTCTCAATTTGCAGAAACCATGCTACCCTTACAGGGGGATGATCATGCTTGTCCTGTTTACAAAGCATATTTTTGCTCATGAAATTATAATCTATAGCCCACTTTTTTAAACTACTTATTGTTATTGGCTTGTTTATAGAAAGAATGATTTATTTAGAACTTACTTTATGGTCAATGATCAGTCTGTTACTCTGTTTCCTTATGATTTTATAATGTTGAAGTTGAGATAATAAAGTCATCTTTTATTCATTTGAAATGATTCAAATGAAGTGAAGTTTCTTTCTCTATACTAAAAAGGAGAAGAAAAGATAAAGAAAAGATGGGCAGTCCTGATTTTCTGGACAAATACAAATTTCCCCACTTCCTAAAACTGAAAGGCTGAAACAGTAATTGGGAATCTACTAAAGGTTAAAGCTTCATGTGAAAAAAAACAACTTTTAGTTAAATAAACCTAATTTTTACAGAATCTACACAGATTTATTAAAGTTCTGGTGATTTTAGTTTACTCACTGAAAAGGGTTTCTTTCACTTATTTTCAACAGAAAATGGACTTTTTAACAGTGCATTAAAAGATTAAAACTTAGTTAAGTGGTAAGGAACTTAAAAGGATCATTGTCAAATGTGAAAAGATGCTCTATAGAAACTGGCAAGTTGATGTAAAAGAGATGTCTTGTCCCAGTCCAAGGAGAAAGAAAAAAAAAAAGAAAAAGCAAAATAAAGGGAAAATTGGAGGATGGGAAATCAAGTAAACAGATATGGGATTGAATTGATTCTAATTAATCATATGCAAAAATCTTGAAGCAAGTACAAAAAGAAAGGCTATATAGTGGGGCTAAACTATATTGATTCTGAATGATAAAATTTCCATGGAAGAATCTCTAATCATTTTTCTCTCTTTTTTTTGTTCCCATTATTATTTGAACCATAATATTAGGACTTCACAATGTTCTTCCATAGAACAGTATTACATTAACATTCACAAATTGGAAAATTCATTAAAAATTGACACTAACTTTGAAAAATGTAAGAGGAATTGGATTATACCATCTGAATCAACTTCAGTTCATATGCTGCAGAGTCCTGGAACTCTTTCTTGGTCCCCACTAACTGAAATCTTTGAAGCAGAAAGTGAACAAACCCCAACTTCAGTTCCAGTCTTTCTTGAACTACAAGGCAGATGCTGAGACTTCTTACAGTAAGCAATTGCTCCTTCAATTGAACCTTCAATCTCCGAATTCGCGCTGTTGCTCCTTTTCAGCAACTGCAAGTCACAGAATCCACTTGAACTGAATGAAAATGATGATGATGACGACGAAGAACCTGACGATGATGTTGTTGTTGTGGAATGCCTAGGAATTACTCCTGAAAAAGACCTCCTATGGCTATTTGCAGCATTATCCTCAGCCATTAACTCTTTATCAATGCTCTTCATCATAATAATGCTTGAAATTCTGTATCTGTCATTAGGATTCTTCTTTCCCTTTGAAACAATAATATTCTCTGCATTTGCATTTGCATTGCATGCTGCTTTAGCACAAGACTCATCAGAACAAGCAGACTTACTAAACAAAGACTTGAGATAAGCCCTAGAAGCCTTAAGCTTTTGGCTTATAATTGAAGATTGCTTGATCTGTTTCAGTTTTTTAGACCAAGACTTTTTAGCATTGTTGTTTCCAATGAATCCATTCAATTCAGTTGACCATTCAAAGAAATACTCATCTGGGTTTAGTTCACTACTCACCCTACAAGATTCTGATGGTGAGATGCTGCTGCAGCAAGATTCTTCCAATGGGGTAGTAATAACTGTATTTTTTGAAAGAGTTGAATTTTCTTCAAAGGGTGTTTGTGTTTGATCAGTTTTGGAAGTTTGTAGAAGTTTCTGAACCATTTGCAAGCGAGGAGGAAGATGAAGAGGAAGCAGTTTTCCTTTGTAGAAAAGCTCATCAGCAGGAGAAGTTGTGGAAGTTTCACCATCTCTAGAAATTGATGAACACATTTGGAACTCAAACTCTCTGCTTTGAGGTGGAGAGTTTATAGAAGAATAACACAAGAAATTTGATGATGATGATGATGATGATGAACTTACTTCCATATCAATATAATCTTCATCTGCATGGTTACATGAAGATTGGCTTGTTGTAGCCATTTTTTTGGAATTTTTTCTCTGTTTTTTTTTGGGGAGATGCTCTTCTTCAGCTTATGGGAAGGTGAGCTTTGGTGAGGAAAGAGAGAGGGCAGAAGGGGGCATCCTTTAAAGGCAGAATGGTGCCAAGTTAGAAAAATAAAAATCATAAGGTAAGGAGTTGTCAGGTCTTTTCCTTTTCTTTTTTTTCTTTAAAATTTTTTTTCCTCCTTTGTAATGTAAGTTTAATATCTTGAATGGTTCCAAACAATAAAATGCAGATAAAAATATGGATTCTTCCCCCCCTTAGCTCTACAGCCTCTGACTGACCCATGTATGTAGTTTTTTTTCCTTATTAATTCTTATATATCTTCTGCATCAAAGTTTATGTATTTTTTTTACTGTTTCATCATTTACCCCATAAACTTTTACTAGTACCTTCTAAATTCTGCATTTAGAAAGTGAATTCCAACTGTTTTGTCTTCTTATACCAATTTTTTCAGTTTTGAAAGAAAATATGGAAGGCAAGAATCTTCTCATTATTCTCATTATCATTCCTTGTAATCTTTAGCCAATGAACTTCTGACATATACACTTACTAAATCTTAATGTAAGCTTTAAACCATCTGATCAAATCCTTTATAATGCAAAAGACTGTATATATATAGGGAAAAAAAGTGGATAACAATCTTTCTTGGTGCACCCCATGTTTTATATAAGGCACTTTTATTAAAATGTTGCCATGTTTATATACTTTGAACTTGAAAATATAGTGCAGAAGGTAAGAATCTTCCAAACCCACCAGCAAAAAAAAAGTTGACAGTGCATTTTGTTTTTTATTGAAAGCTTCAATGTAAGCAGCACACCCAAATCTGCTTCAACAGTGTTTAAGAAAATGAAAGTAGAAGAAAATGGAATCTTATTTAAGACTATGATAAATCATAGTGTATCCACTTGGGAACTTTCAAGGATTTTTAGGCATCTGCCAGTCTGCCCTTAATAAGTTTTACTAACTGTTTTTACTTCTTCCCTTTTACACTCATAATCATTAACCTGCAAAAAGTTTGTACTCTTAAGTCTTAACCTAGTTGTTAAGTAACTAGGGCAAAGTATCTTTCCTATTGATTTGGTTTGATCTTGATTCCTTAATTCTTTCAAATGTTTAAAATAGGGGAAAAAATGGAATAGTAATTTATTGAATATAAAACAAAGGGTAATTATTTGATACATCGGCGGTGTAAATTTTGGACTCCACAAGCGGGTTATGGAGTTGACACATGTTCATTTTTTTAATTAATTAAATTTTAAATATTTCAATCTAGTTTCTAGAGGACACATGTCACCCCTCAGGACCCACTTGTGTAGTCTGCTAAACTCCACTGACGATGTATTGTATAATTTACCTAAAACAAAATACTATATATAATAGACTTGGACACTTGGTTGTTTTCTGCACATCCACAAACTTCTCTGCAACATAAATTTTAAATTAAATTTTCAAAAGGGTAGCCCTTTTTCCCAAACTTGGTTTTTTGCACTTTCAAAAGTTTATTAATAATTCAATGGTAGTATTCAATAGTACTAATAAATTAGGGCCTAAAAAGACAGAAAGAGAGAGAGGTATAGTAAATTGTTATATTAAATTATACAAGTTTCCAAATCTTTAAGCTAAATTAAATTTTACCAAGAACTGCAAATGTGCTATATCAGCCAATTGGCAATGGGGACTACTAATATATAAATCTTTGTGAAAGGAAAAACATTTGACTTTGGTCAAAGCATGGGGGAGAATTTTTTAACCCTTTTCTATTTCTTTGATTCTTCTATTTTTAGAAGTTTTCACTGCAAAATTGTTGACCTCAATAACAACAAGCATAAGCTCCATTTATCCATAAAAATACAAGTAATAAAGGTCCAATATTTTCTTGGTGGGACTATGTTTATCCAAGGCTCGAGGGCCTTTTTTGCTTCCCCTCTCCTTCCTTGTAAACACTTGTGTCAAATCCCTCCAATTTTGAATCCAAAACCAGCCGCAATCTTCCATTAGCACATAGGCTTTTCTGTTTTGTACTACATTATATACCAACCAACCATAAAAATCCTAAGAACATAAGTACTAAATTTTTTCCTATGATTAATCTTTGTCTCAACAATTTAAGGATTATCATCACTAGTTTCATTTTTGGAGTAACGTACTTTTTTTTTGTTTCCCACCTAGTATCCAAAATTTTGTTCTGATTAATCCGGATTTAGAGTAACGTACTTTAGGAGCATGCTAGGTTACCCTACTTTCAAAACCAGGGCAAACAGTCAAACCCTTTGAGAATTTATGGATAAGGGTATGTAGAGATTCGAACCCCAGCCGGATAAGCAATAGTAAATTTTTAACTGTGATGAAGGGTAGTAAAACATTTATTGGAGGGTTAAATTAAAAACTAAAAGAAAGTTTGAGAAGAAAGGGAATCAATCAAGAAATAGCAAATGAAAAGGCCAATCAGTGGTCTGAATAAGGCAAGCTGATTGATATTTTGCTGCAATGCTATGCATGAAAGCAGGTGATCACGTGAAGGTGGTCACTGAGCAACCCAAAAAAGCTTTTGTGCAAAGGGATAATATCTATCACTCACTTTTATTTTTTTTTAGCATTGTTGCCTTTGGGTTTAGCTTTTAACACTAAAAAAAACTGACTGCATCATTTTGCCTTTATGAGGCCTTTTTTCTGAGCCAACTGTCAAAAAGACTCAAAGTTTTTGCAATTACACCTTCAGAAATAAAGAGCTGAGAGATCTCTAAAAGTTCAAAAGGCCAAGCCCAATGGGTCAATGGAAGTCACTTTCACAAAACTCCCTTTACAAGTAGATTATTGTTTTATTTTGGGTCTTTTAGTACATCATTTGTTCTTTTGCATGCATTATGGTTCTGGAATCCAGGAAAGATTGGGTACTTTCTAAACAGTAAAAATTTACTTGTTTTCAAAATTATGGCAATTTCTCATTGAGTTTTCGGAGCTGAAGAATTCATTTATTATGTAAAATCATTAATGAACACTGTTACTGCAATCAACCCTTTTGACAGAAATGCAATTGTACCTCATTTTTTTTCTGCATACTTGGCTGATTTTCAGGAAATTACAATCCCTTTCAATTCAAGTGCAGAAGCAAAATGGGGTTTTTTTTTTTTTTTTTTTGCTGATAATAATTGTGTATCAGACTTCACCTGAAAAAATGTTATCATTTTCCCCTGCCTGAAAAACATTGGTCCAACTTATACTTTATTGCTCAAATTATTAGAACCAATCCATAGAGCCTGAAGATAAAATGGAGAACAGCCTGTTAAAAGAATTAATGTAAAATCACAAAATTTCTTTCTGAGTTTTATATACATTTCAGTATAATAAAGAATTGAAGACTTTACACAACATTAATGGACATGCAATGAAACTTTTCAAGTTCCCCTAGTTGCAGCCATTGCTAAAGTAACTAAATACAGTATATTACACACTTTTTTTTGTTGTTGTTGGAGCTGTGAAGGAGGAAATAAGGCAATATTTGGGTTGATTTGGTTAGTGGTCATGTTTCAGATCCTTATCAAATGCATCATACTCCCACTCTACAATCTCTTGTGTCTCATACTCTGAAATTTCGCTGTCATTTTCAAACTCATATTTGGGTTTCTTCTGTTCTGCTTTAAAAGAGGCAGATTTTAAACGCGACCATGGACTAATCTGTGGTTTCTCGCTTGATGGTGACTGTGTTTTTTGCCCTGGAGCAATTTCAATCTCCAAAATTGGTCTCTTAATGGAATCAAATTCTTCCTTTATACTTTGAAGCTCATCAAATAGCTCTTTCACCCTTTGAACATTTTTCCTGAGATCAAGACCATGTTACCTTGATGGTGCTATGTTATGTAATAGTTCAACATAAATTGAAAAGGAAGGAATTAAACAAGATAGAGTTGTATACCGGTGAATGCCTTCTTTTGGAGCGAAAAACTGTAATTTCATTGAATCCACCACACTTAAGGTAGTTACAAGCTGCACATAAAGGGAATTTTAAGTCATTTCTTAACATGATAATAGTGTAGTACATAGAGATATATGAAGATTCATAGATACCTTAGTTTCATGGTTGAGATACTCTTCTTCTAGAACTCTTCTTTGGTCAAGACCCTTTTCAGAATCATCATCCTTAGCTGCTCTTGATGACCTGTTTTATTATTATTATTAATTTAAAAAGCAAGAATATTGACTTAATCATGCACTAAAAGGTTTCAAAGAAAACAAAGCAATGTACCTTTCACTTGACCCCAATTTCTCCACAAGTTGTTTAATACGTGTGAGGGAAGGCCCCAATTGTTCCTAAATATAGGATAGGAACCCATGTATGTAAATAAGAAAACAGGAATACATGTTTGCATCAGAGTAATGAATGGCAAGTGCCAAGTGGACATATTATCACTAAGTTTGGAGCTTTCTTAGTAAGATGGTAGCGTGATACCTTATATGCAGATAGAAGGTGAATGATCAGATTCACAAAGTAATCCCCATATCTCTCTAGTTCACCACTAGCAAATACATAAAAGGAAAAAAAAATTCAAAACTCAAAAGTAGTAATTTAACAGAGTTTAACTAGATATAAAAAGCATATAAACTATTGGTGGTATTAATTGCAATCATTTCCTGTTTTAATAAGGATGTATAGATAATAAAAATCAACTCAGGAGATGAGTAAGAGTAAGCTAATTTACATACTTGACCTGCTTGTCCTTTTGCTCTTTGTAGCTGGTTTGCATAGCCCATGTGTTTTCTAGAAAACTAACCCATGTATTAACTACATCTGCTTCTACTCTACATTGAGCAATAGATTTTGAAATTTCCTCTTCCTATGACACAAAAAGAAAATGCATAAATAAAAAGAAAAGAACCAAATTGGCCTTGCAAAATGGTGATAGTTAAAAGCAAGTATACCCTTGATTTAAGGTGTAATAAAATCTGGTTACTGGCTTCATCAAACTGCTCTCGCTCTTCCCTGGCATTTCGAAGGCGTGCACGAGCAGCAGTGAGCAATGCATTGACCTGAATTATTTACAGCCATAAATTGTAACCCCACTCTAGAACATATGGTGAAAACCCACAGGTCTAATGTAGCAATAGTAGTAAGGTACTGCAAGTAATAGAACTGGCGCAGGCAATTTATCTTTGACACATGACCACAAATATATCTATTAAGATAGATGAAACAAAAATACGGTTGAACGAACACCAACTTAACTGAACATTGCCAGCAGTTATACCATTCGGAAAAGAAAAGTTGCCCATGGAAATAAAATTAAAGAAAGAAAAGAGAGAATAGTAGGGAGTGTTGATTAAAAACCTTTATTAGTTCAGTTTCAAGTTCATCTTTTTGCTTCTCAAGTTCTATAATCCCCTCTGTCAGATCCTGGGAATGCCAAATCAATTATCTTTCATATTCTTCAAGGAAAGAAAGAATAAAAGTAAAAATGGAAAAGGAAAAATTACTACAATGTAAGAATGTTACATCAGAAATCAGTTAAAAGTACTACTTAATCCACCAATAACAATTGCAAATTTTAAGTCTCAATGGAAGTGTCCACAATTAGTCAATCACAGTGCTCTCTTTGAGGAATTGTACCTGCTCAACTTGACTGACTTCGTTAGTTTTGGCAACTCGAAAGCTGAGCGCTTCTTCTTTCTGATACCTGATTGAAACACAAGGAAAAGATAAAGAAGGCACTTTTTACTGATAAAATGCTCAAGGAAATTTTTGTTCAAGAAGAAGTGTACGTTGCCATTTAAACACATTGCGTTTAGGATGGAATTCCATTTGACTTATTTGACAAAGAAATGTTACATATGATGAGTAATGATCATCTAACCAAACATATCTTGCTAACACTAGCAAACTTTCCAACCTCATAGTAGTTTAGTTCTTTAACCAATTAACTTTCAAAAATTAAATTTTATCAGTATGCAATCTGGTTGAACAAGAAAGTGAAACTGTCTGCTGACTCCTGAGCATTTACTTTAGCCCCAAAAGGTCATTGCCTATTAGATTTATAATAAGGATAATACAACTATTCTAAAACAGTTACAAATTTTAGCATAGGGAAGTAATGATCCATTAAAACCTCTGCTCTAAAATGCGCTTTTCGGCCTTTGATGTTGAGTTAACGAGAGATTCAGATAGGACTTTTAACTTGTCAACCTGGAACAAAAATAGACCATGTTATAATAGCACAATCAACAGTATAGTAAGCAGAAGTCCAGAAAAACATTGCTGCTGGTTCCCTGAACTATAAAAAGTCCAATTGATTGAAAAGGAACCTTGTTAAAAATTAAAATATAAAAACACTGTCATGGTAAGACATAATATTGTCCTGGTTTTGTCTTTCTTTTTTTTTACCCCCTCAATAACAGCTACTATGGTCTATGTATATATCATTGATCACTGAATGGATTTTGGTTTCCAATGGATATTTCCAAGATGTGATGGTAAAAAAGGACAATTTCATTAGAGTAACAGAGTAAAACAGGTAAATTAACAGAACAAAGCACAGCAGGGTAACATAAATGAGCATGCATGAAGTCTACTCCTAAAGTTAGCCTGAAATTCACTCAACATTTTGGAGTGGACCAACTGCTGTGTAAAATAAACAAAAGGTGCATTATTTGAGGTAGAAGAGAGGCACCTTTTCAGCATGAAGTTGTGCGGAATCCCCATTGCTTAAAGATCTTTTCTTCAGTAAGAGTGACTCCAATCTGGAATATAGCGCTATTTGTCCTAGAGCTTCTTTAAGTGCCTACTGGGAAGATACCAGCATTCAGTTTTATTGAACACTGAGTGGTATTTGATTCATAAGCTATCTGATAGAATTAAATGATTTTTGAATAGAAAAATGATGAGATGAAGTTCATGCATAACAAAGTTAAAAGGTAAGATAGACACTGCTTTGTTTTATTGGTGAATAAATTTGTCAGTTCTAACCAAAATAATTGAATTGACCAGCTCAAATCGGTGCAAACAGGCTAATTAATTCGGTTTTTCAGCTTACATTCAAAATGGTTATATTTGTTAGGGTTGTTTGGTTACTTTATTAAACAACATTCCAAATCAGAAGTTGGGCACAAGTATGCTTATGTTAGCTTTCACCTCTACCGTTTGAGCAGTTTGTTTCTCAGATGATTCTTCATGGCCTTCACTTGAAGGGATCTGGAGTGCATCCATTTCTCCAAGTTTTTCCTTTAGACTGCAGGCTTCAGCATCTATTCTGATAGCAGACATATAAACCAATGGAGGAAAAATATTATACATCAGTCCTACTAATTTGTGACGATTAACATGCCTAAAAGTGTCTATAGTGAATCCATATATACGCAAGTAAAAGTTTTCATAGACGATCACAGTTCAAATTTGCCAAGAGAGTTTCTAGATGCATAATAATTGAAAGTGCAGAAACTCGAAAGTTATGACTAGTTAATGTCCACCTTGCAAGATCGGCGTTTACTTTGAGCCCTGCAATTGCAGCTTGCGCATATTGGAGTAACTCTTCTCTTTTTACCTGCAAGAAGTAAATTGGAAAGAATGAGCGAAGAGGTCATATTTAAGTGTGATCAAGGTAAAAATGAGTAGAATATTGTACTTACCAATACCTCTTCCTGATAGTTTGAGAATGCCACTGCTAAATTCTTTATGCAGCTCATTACTGTCTCATGAACTTCCTTTGTTCCTGCAAGACAGATCCTGTATATATGACCAAACAAAGAAGTCTACTTTGTTATAATTTGTATCATAAGAACCCAAAAGCGTATGACTTTTTAAACAAATATCAGAAATTAAAAGTAACCAAGAGCGTGAGAAAAATCACCGAAAAATCTCCAAAAACAGTAAAGCCTCTTCCTCAGTTGGTGATTCAAGAATCTGAGTCATACAAAAGAGTTACCCTGCGGTTAAACTCAATCCATCAGCAAATACAAAGCCCAAATATGCATGCCACACAAAATTTCATGAAAATGCTGACTAAATTATCAAATATCATATTCGCTAAAGGACTACAAAACATGTTTTCTGGTTGGTTTAAGATTTGGGATTAGAATTATACGAATGCAAACACAACCTTACTCAAAATCATCATGATTATACTACAATTCATTGAATGTATCGAATATGCTTGAAACTATAGATTCTTTCCATTATTAAATATAAATGCAAACAAAAGAAAACAAAACAAACAAAATGAAGATTGGGATCAATCAGACACATACCATAGACAATGTCATGCCTTCAAGAGCTTGACTGTACAGAAAAACCTCTAGAAAATTCATCGGTTCGCCGAGCTGAGGATCAAAGTAATATACCTGTAAACAATATAAATATATGTATATATTGACATTACAAACAAAAATAGAACAAATAAAATGAAAATCAAGAGGAAAAAAAAAAAAAACAACTTTTTCATGAGACAATGTCAAATTAATGATAAAAAGAAAAGTCCAAGGAAAGAATTACCGACCAATGTTGGTTTTTTGGGAGAATCCTTGAACTCCTCGAAAGAAAACTGATCATCAACATTTTTGTCATTATTATTATCATTATTATTGTTAGTTGTGTTACTGTCGCTATTTTTATTATCATCGTTACCATCTTGATCGTTTTGATCATTTATTATTCTTTCGATTTCTTTAAGAGCGACGATCCATCTTCTTAAAAGCTGAACTCTTTCAACTCCTCTACACGACACCGAAACTTCCTCAAGTCTCTTTACCGTTACACGAAAGTTCTGCATATTCCTCGCCGCCTGAATTGTTGTTATAACAATCAAAAAAATTACCGTCGTTTATTTAGAATTGGGAAAAAGGGTAAAAATGTGAATTTACAATGCGGTCTTGGAGCAGCCTGGCACCTCCCGCGACGGCGGAACCGGCCTGTTGTACGACGGAATCCGCATAGCTCCTTACGGTGCGTGTCAGGTGGTTTTTTCCGCCTACTTCCACCGCTCTGTTCACCGCCGTTCGTAGCCATGACATTTCTTCCTATCTCAAAGACCCACTGTTATTATTAGAATCGAAAATAAAGAAGAAAAGGCGACGAAGCAGGAAAAAGATGGCGTTTTGATTATGGTCGGAGTCGGAAAAAGTGTCACTTTTTGCATGTTTGGAAAAACGACGAAAGGAAGAGAAAAAGTCAAAGCAAGAATTAATATATATAGGTTTTAAAAAAAAAAAAAAACTCCTTGCATTGTTCGAGTCCCATGCCTTTTCTTTCGCTATTTTCTTATTTTTTCCTGGTTTAATTCTAACCTACAATTTTTTAATTTTTTTTTATTTTTTCCTCTAAATCCCAGAAACCAAAAAAATAATTAAAATCGTCACTAAATAGATTTTGACGTACTTTTTTTTATATAATTAATTAATTAACTTTGCCAGTTTAAGACAATTTCAATTCTTTATTGCCATGTTATTCCATTTCACTATTATGATGTCTTGAGATTAGTGGCAAGCAATCTTCCCTTAATTTAATTTTTTATAGGAAATAATTTCTAAATAATATTTTGTATATTAGGATTGGGAAAAAAAAAGATCACCATGAATATGATGCCTTACATGATCCTAAGTTCCTAACAATAATGAGGGCATCAATTCTAAGCCTAACAAGTAGTAATTTGGTCTATAATCTTCACAAAAGAATAATAATAATAATAATTTGGTCTATCCCTTAAAAAAAAGTAATTTGGTCTTCTTTTTTTTTATTCTAGTATACCGTGACTAATCCGGATCCGACCCGCGTCACGCACCTGGTTATGGTGGGTAATTTGGTCTTAATCTTTTCTTCTCCCTTTTAATGGAGCTTGAATCCCTTTTTTTTGGAGTTTCTCTTTATCCAACCAGAGAATGATGTCCAAATTCAACAGGAATTTCTTTGGGTGTTTATTATTATTTTTTTTAATTTTAAGATCTTATTCGTTCAAATGGAATTCATCACTATTTGACTCCGAATTAATCAACCAATCAAGACCGGTATGACCATATAACTTTATCAAGGTTTGGACCAAAACAGGAAAAAAAATAGAGAATATATTCGAACTCTTGATGCAAATAAGGTAGCATATAAGGTAAAATTTTGTTTGATTTACACTTTTATTAGAACCATATAAATCAACAAACAAATGTTATTTTCATCTCTATAGGTACATACAGCTATGGGAAGCAATAACTTAGATTTTATTCACTTGAACTATCTATCGATTACAAGATGAATTCTTATAGACCATGTGAGGTTCAATAATAATGAATATAAACTGTGGAAAAAAGGTTAAGAAATTCAAGAATGTCAGAAAAAAATCTGTTCTCTAGTGTGGAATTTTTGCTAGTTGGTAGAAGTAAACTGTATCTGTATTCTTCTATCAGCCACCAACCTAATCACTCAACATCCGGCAACGGCATTTTCCAGAAGTTCCAGTTGTTAAAATCTTCCTGCAATGTTATTCAAAAGATCAGAGATATCATCAGTAAAGGTTCAAAGAGATCAGGGACAGTTGCAGAGATTTTCCTCTTTCGAATCAAATCTAAAGAGGCGAGAATAAGACTTCTAACCTGTTCAACCAGTGACGTTGGCGGAAACATGTCATTCACAAGAGTATGCAACGACGTGTATGATTTCACGTCAATACAATGACTGACAGCCACCTCACCCTGCCAGATTGAATCAAGATTGTTAGAAAGTTGACATGGTAATTCAATAACAATATGTTTCGGTTCATTTTTCCGAATCTCTTATTCTCATAAGATGGACATAGAGATATATTTAATAGTTTTACCTTAGGGTTAATAATAAATATCTTGCCCTTTGGGATCCCAATTTTTCTATAACTGAGCTCATCTGTATCTCTGTTACCAAAGCCTGCATAAAACGGATTGTGATCGGGAGGGAAAAGTTTTTTGATATCCTGCAATGCACATACAAGAAAGGAAAACCAAGGTGAAAAGACTTGTACTGGTAGAGTAATTGTTTTGATCGACGTTGGGAAACAAAGTTTAGTATTTCAGAATTTACCTCTAGACATGCTATCTTAAATTCATGAGGTGCTCTTCTTATCACTGCATTAATAACATGAATATAATCCAATAAATTAGAGAAGAAGTAGTAAATTATTACAAAGAGGGAAGAAATGAAGAAAAGGGTAGGAGTGGGGAGGGAGGATCATGCAAATAACTAGAATGAAAACTTAAAACAAAAGCATAGATTTCTTCAATAAACAAAACATGTCGCGAAAATAGCAAGACCTCACCTTCACGGAACAATGACGGAAATAGACCGTCGGGAGAAATAACAACAGGTCCATTGGGTAAAGCCTTCCCATCCTGCACGTACAAAGTAATCAGTGATAAGCCAATTACAAACCCATGATTTCAATACTAAACCATTCTAACCAAGAAGATGAATTCAAAAGTTAGCTTGTCCTTTAAGTTGTTAACTTTACTATTGCATTTTTGCTTCCTGTATTTGGATGCAAAAGCATATACTAATACTTTCAAAGAAGAAAAATTTGACTCTTAGAAGTTTCTAGCATTGAAATGTCACACCGGAACCTGGGCTATAATATCACTACCTGTTTCAAGTTAAGCAAAAAGCTTCTGGTTATATATGCTTGTACAATTGCACGTGCACTGAGAAACAACAGCTGATATCCGTTCTCCTGTTTGCAACATAACAATTCAGTATTTGTCATCAGATACCCAAGGAAATTATGCTAACATGCATGTCAACAGTTACTTGATGTAATAAATTTAAGAACACACCAAGAGAGTGAATAAAGCAACAAAGGATGACAAACATGCAATTCATCGCGACACTAAGGCTGTCAAATGTAATACATAACCTTGCATTCTAAGACGTGACAAAGTAGAATACCATCACTTACAGGAGTGGGTAATTTATAAAGAAGAAGATGAAAAATAATCAAACCAAAGCAAAATAAAAAGTAAAACTAAGTTTTGATTTCAGTTGTCATGGACCTAAAAAGGGAGGGAGTATACAAAAGCCAATTTTCAGATCTAGACTCTAGTCTTGTGTGACAGTCCAGAACATATCTAAGGCTCAACCAAGTCAAGTGAACAATGAAACAAATTAGAAAAAGCATACCTTAATAGCACAGAAAAGTTTAGCTACACCAGATTGCGTCCAATCCCTTCCAACTAAAGGCATAAATTGGCCTAAAACATCAGACCTGAAAGAAATGAGTCAAGGTTATTGAAAGACATCTTATATTAAAACTATAATGATTGAAACGTATTCAAAAGAAAGATTAACAAATCAATTTTGGTATGACAGCTTGCAGGCATGCTCATTGATGCTTTAATACTAAACGATCCTAAATAGAGCATCTGATTTCGACTTCAAATAAAAGTATGTGGTTTAATTTTCTCCCTCTTTTTCAATATTCTATTATAATGTGCTAGTTCCAGTATCGTATTCCTGTGGCAATGATGTCTAGTAAGAAAATTCTCTTCCATTTGTAGAATATATATCATACCACTGGCCTATTTATATATCCCAAGAATGACAAGTGAGTTTAGACGGGCTTATAAATGCATGAAACCTAAAACATTAAATACTGCACAGCAAATATATTAGAAGATAAAACTCCTTACTTGGTAATAGTTCCATCAACATCTGAGATTACAATTTTTGCATTCCACTTCCACAAGTAAAGATGAGCCTCAACCTGTTAAAGATGCAAAGGTTTTAGAGGATAAAATTAGAGCATAACACAACCTTTACTAAAATACAAGAAGCATTCAGTAGTAGATAATTAAAACCTGTTGTATTCCCAGAACCCTGGTGGTAAAACTAAAAGTAATCATATTTTGGCCATCTTTCAGATGCAAGGAAGCTATCTGCTCACTAGTCGGAACATTCGTCCTAATATATTGCTTGCGGGGAGATTCAATCCTCCCACTGGATGATGGAGTCAAATCTGCTTGTGGATTTTGCAAATCTGCTTGTGGATTTTGCAGACCAGGTTCAGTATCAACAAATACCTCTTCACCAGATGAATTGCTGTCAGTGTGTTCAAGTGTTTTGACCCTTCTAAAGGGAATAGGCCAGAGCCTCCACCTGCGGCCAGAGGATGAGGAAGAGACTATAGAATCATCATCCTTCTGGTTTGGTGACTCATCCTGTTCAACAGGGATTGCATCTTGGGGCTCAACAGGCAACTCTACACCAAACGCGGCCACTCCAAGAACAATAGGAGCAGCTTTTTCCCATGGAAAGTACTTCTCTCCATATCGGATAATTAGATTTGCATTCTTAATAATTGACATTGCAGAATTTTTATATTCGTCCTCTGATATACGGTGTGCTTCAAAGACTTCTGCCGCAGCATCTAATCCCATACCCGCATGAAGTTCATTTGCACAGAGTGAGATCTCAAATCCTGAAAATATAAGGTGAGTGAGAATATTATGTATTGCGTGAGATTCAGATCAAACATAGAACGGTAAAATTATAAAAGAAGGCAAAGGTCCTTATATCCTTACCCAGGCTATTATCAGTTTCGATCTCTTTGCAAGCTGTTTCAGTTTCCACATTCTCACTTTTGCTGCCCATATCTACAGGCTCAGGACTTTTTGGATTGCCATTTGTCCCTTCAACTGCTGCAGATTTACCAAACTGTTCATCATTACATACATGGTCATTACCAACTGAATCAACAGACGCACTGTTATAATCTGTATCCAACACTTCCTTTTCAACCAGTTCACCCTCAACTGGTGAATGAGGGGACACATTATTGTTGAAAGATATGGGACTTCTAGTGGGAGCCAGCGCATCTGTATTTCTGGAATCATCAACAGCTCCATCTTCAGTTCCATCAACCTCAGGAGGATTATGAGAAGGTTTATCTTGTGAATCTTGAGATTCTAATGGGCTGTCTACTTCTTCAGAATTGGTATTTTCACCACGTTTTCCCAATTCAGATAGTTCCAGGCAGCTCTTAAAAACATCCTCTTTCTTTTTAATTACAGATGCATCTTCAACATCACTTTGCGTATTAGTTTCACTATCATGGTGAGAAGGGTCATGAGTTTCTTCAGTTTGACAGGTATGTTCCCCGCCTTCTTCACAAGCTTCTGGCTGGTGACTTAAAGCAGTAGATTCACTGTTCACGCCGCAAACATCATCAGGGGAACCCTTATCTGCTGCTGAATTGAGCTTACTTATATAGTCATCATCCCACACATTATCACCTGAAGTAAACTCCTCATTACCCTCACAAAAGTCAGATCCTTCACCTGGTCCTAGATGGAACTGAGGTGTGCTTAGTTGCACATCTTCAGCACTCTGTTCTGAAGCTGAGACAGGGGCTGTAAGTATATGGCCATCCACACTGACCAAGACCATTTCTGAATCCAAATTTTGTGGTTCACCAAGATGCTCACCATCTAAACCTTCAAATCGGCCAGACCCAAATTCTGACAAATTGAACGAATCCTCCAGAGAAAACTGCTCATCTTGAAATTCATAGAATCTAGTGTCAGATTCTGCCCTTTCAAGCCTTTTCGGAGCTGAGGCTTCACATTCATCTCTCAACTGAGCCACCCCAGAATCTGAAACGCTATGTTCAAGTCTACAATATTCAGTGATATCTTTATTACTATCATCTTGTATAACTTCACCATCAGCAGAAACTTTCAGATCTCCATTTGTCTCACTTTCCTTACCAGAATCAACCTCCCTTACAAAATATGCTTCCCCAGAGTTATCAAGATACATATGGAAATCTGCTTCAACGCCATTAACAGATATGCGGACAACTTTCTCAGCCCCTTTTAAAACACCCTGAAACTTCCCAAACCTAACATACCAAGGCGTGCTTCGAAAAGTCCCATCTTGTTGCTGAACAACAATCACATCAACAGCCCCGCCAAAGGGATGAAAAGGAGTAGCAACAGAATATACACCTTGTGAAATTATACTCCCAACTTTTCCAACCACATTCATTTGTCAAAACTAAACCTTTACAGATTAAAAAGATTCAAGGAGAAGTAGCAACTATCCTTCTTTATTCTTTATTTTCTATCTAGAAAGAATTCAACAAATGAATACATATATATCCAAACTCTTTGGTTCTTCTCGAAGATATCGATTCTTTACCTTCAGGTATCTGCGTTAAATTCAAAATTCAACCAAGCTAATATTAAACCCGAAAAAGCTCCCCTTTGATCAACAGATAAATAAAAGGAAAGGAAATAATTTTTTTTAAAAAAAGAATATATCAGCTGCCTCTTATATACCAAATCTTGAAATCCCAGTTTCACGAATATTATATAAAACCCAATATAAATTAAAAAAGTTTAAAATTATACTTTCTTATTAAAGAAGAAAAACACAACAGAGACTCAAATTACTTTTCCTCCAATATTCTCGACAACCAAACAGAAATTAAATGTTGATTGTACAATAAAAGCAATCTAGCAAGATATAAAGACGAAATTGAAAGATAGCAATGCATTTTCAATAACGAGAATTGCTGATAAAAGAATCAAACTTTTCAATTTCAACATAAAAAAAATCTTATATATAATATATTAATTAATCAAAGTCATTGAACTTACAGATTAAAAAATAAATTCCCGCAAAAAAGGACCAATCTTCAGAGCTCAAAATCGAGACAATTCTAAGATTGTCTCCCGAATCTTTCTCTTACAGAAAGTTTTCCTTTGAATTTTCAACGTTGTTCTGTTCTTTTATAGTTTGATGATGATGAATGATTGGAATGATGCGACAATCCGGTGTCGTTATTGGCTTCTAAACACTTCTAGTTATTTTTAAATTTTCCTGAGATTTTTTTTTTTTTTTGAAGACGAGTCAGAAAATAGCCATGGGTGTGGGTGGGGGACTAAAAGCAATAAATAGGTAATCCTAAAATTGAGAGGTTTAATTGGTCCTCTGTTTTTGGAAGTAAATACGCGACGAAGAGAGAGAGTTGACATGTAATTTTAGGATTAATATAAGGGTGTTTTTGGAATTTGAATTTTTCGTTTACGTGTTAAACCGTTTTCCAGGTTTAAATTGGAGGAGCCGCCACCACCGTCAACCCGGACTCCACCGTCTTGAAATGAGCAACATTTTTAATTAAATGAACTTCACACCTTCAAATTGACTAAAATACCCTTTTATTTCATTATTTCTCTTATCTTCTTGTAATAGTATTTTATTTGATTTTCTTGAATGATGAGTCTCTTCATTAATGGAGGAGCCTATACTCTATATTCCAATGTTATCTTCAGGACTTCATCTTCATTAATGAGAGTCTCATTCTTGATACTATAGTAAATTTGTTGTTTTAATTAACAAGACTATCCCCTGAGTTAGGCTTGAGATTAATCCGTTTTAAAATCATCAATTCATCATCACTAAGATAAAATCTTGCTTCTAATGATGCTTTCAAGGGATCGAACTTATTTTTTATATTTTCATCATAAAGACTATTAATACATTAATTCTTGTTGCTTTATATACTTATATTAGATATACTCCCTTCATTCTAAATAAATTGTCACTTTACCTTGTTGTAAAAAAACCCGTCACTTTACCCTAATCGTTTTTTAAATGAATAAACTAAATGTGAAACCTTTATAATAACAATGTTTTTAGAAAATCTAATTTGATTTTTCATATTTCTTGTATGGGGATGCTAATACCTTTAACAAATACTAATACTAACTAGTTGGTTAGTTAGTATCTAACTATCTATGAGGGTAGTTGGCTAATTTGCCAAAAAATGATTACCTTGTATTCATATATATATATATATATATATATATCAACTTAAAGAATTATTGTCATGGGGAAGCTACTATAATAAGAAGTTAAAATGGAAAAGCAAACATGACAAAAATGGAATAAAAAACTTGCTTTTTGGTACAAGAGTTTGAATTGTGTACACTATTGCAACTTGTTCAAGGTAATGACCAAACAGTTACATATGTGTAGAGTAAGTATCTAAATATGGAATATGCTACACTTGCTCGGCATTATTATAAAATATTTAAAAAAAAAAAACAGAAAAAGAATCAACATACAATTTTCCTAACTACCTTTATTAAAGATTGTTCCCTTTTCTTCTAGCATTGCCCTTCAATGTGTCTCCTTATCTTTTATATTCCAAAGCTTCTAAGCCAATAGCCATTCTATTTTGTTTTCTATTATTATCCGATTATATTTTTTGTGCAGTACATCAACTACCACTACTCTTTTTGAGACTTTGATGTTTCTTAATTAAACTTAAGTAATAGTCTGAATTTAAGTGTGTGTATATATAGGGACGGATGATAAGTAAATTTGAGGGGATCAATATAAATTCTCACATAAAAAAAATAAAGTTTTGGAGGGTCAAGTTAGAATTTTTTGAGTAAGTATATATATATAGGGGCTTCTATAAACTTTTGAGTAGGCATTGGCCCCTCATTTTACTATAAGAAGATCCGTCCGTGTATATATATGGTTGTACTTGGTAGAATTTATTGTAATTCGATAATTCAAGTTAATCAAAGGAAAATTATTCAATACACTATTAGTGGAGTTTAACAGCTACAGATGTAGGTCCTGAAGGGTAATATGTATCCTTTAGGAACTAGATTGAAATATTTAAAACTTTATTGATTTAAAAGATGGCATGTGTCAACTCCACAATCGGCTTGTAGAGTCCAAAATTTACACTGCCGATATATCAAATAATTACCCTTAATCAAATCTAAAATGAACAAGGATTTTTTTCAATTTAATTGTAAGTTTGTAACTTCTAAGCTAGGAAGGACAAGAGACAAGACCTAACATTTTTAAGAAGTAAAAGGGCATTTATGGGGCGACAATGCACTTAATTGGCCATTACCATAGGCTAACTAACTAATGTAAACCAAAAGAAGAAAAATTATTATTTGAAGGCTAATGTGTCCTTTTCTCATTTTCTGTGATTCTTTTCGGGTTTTCCTGTTAAAGGAAGAAATAGTTGACGTGTACACATGGTACACCTTCCACGTGTGCATAAAATATTTATATGGGCTTGGGTAAGGTGGACAATGTTGGGTGTGACTTAGTATATATATATCTTCCAAGTGGACCAAGTCCAAGCTAAAACTTTTACTGGGCCTCGTTTTAGATTGCAAAGGCCCAGCCCATATTCATCCAAGTGTTAGTTACTAAAAAACCTCATCTCCCTGCAAATTAACGAAACGAAACTCTAAAACCCCAAGAAGCCGCCATTGTTGGAGGTTCTAAAACCCCTCTTTCTGTAATATATATACCGATTTTAAATCGATAATTTTGGGGATAATTTACTTATTTTTCATCTCCATCTTGTTTTCACTTAGAAATTTTGCGAAATATCTAGAAAAATGGGGAAATTAGGGAAAAAGGCGAGGAAGTTTGCAAAGAAGAATCTTCAATCTGTGTTCAAAAGAAAGCGGAAGTTGAAATCTATGTTCAAGAAGAAAGGTTCTAAAAGTAAGGGTTTTGTTTAATTCTTTTTCATTGCAGTGTTATAGAACTTTTTTTTAGCTTAATTTTATGGTTGTTAATGTGAGCTTTCTGTGGTAAAAAATGTTTGTAGGAGATGAGCATGATGCAGCCGAAAACCGTGAGGAAGATCAAATAGAGAAATCTATTGGAAGGTAAAAAGGATTAAAACAAAATCGGAATATTGCTTTAATTGTTTGAAAATAAAGTTTCATTTTGCATTTTAATAGGAGTACTTGTTTGAATTGTGTTTCAATTCCCAATGTGCAATGTTGTTAATTTATTCAAACATTTTATAATATGTTTTCAGAGACTTGGAAGGTGAAAATGTAGAGGATGTAGCACTTGATGCGGTATTTGGTGATGAGAGCGATGTGGTTGAAGATGATTCAGAGAGTGATGGATATTTATCTGAGGTGTTTAAATATAAAATGCCTGAAAATCCTCTTGTTTCCTTTCTTTTGAGGGTTAATAGGGATTATTAATTTATATTGATGTTTGAAACTTTGAATCAAATGTTCAGGACTCTGGCGTTATTGATTCGTATGAAAATGGAACCGAGAGCAGTCACAATGGTGAGGAGATATACAGTTGTTTTATGTGTGTTTCCTTCTTCTCACCATTATTTCTGATTCATATATCTATGCTTTTTGTAGATGTGGGTGCGGACAACAATGGCGCTAGTGATTTATCAGTGCAAAATAGGGAAATTCTTTTAGAACTTACACAGAAGAGGAAGAAACTAGAGAAACTGAAGAAAAAGGTAATTATGTCATACTGCTGTCAAACTGCTTTTTTCGGGGGAAGAAGAGGAGGGGTGGGGGGATTAGGTAATGGTTTGGGAGTTAATGATTGGTTCGTTTTGAAACCAGATAGAGTTAAGATGATTTTCATACTGATATATTCGAGTGAAATGCCTCCTATGATTTGTTTAGGATTGTATTGTCAATTGTGGAAATGATGCTAGAATTAATTGCTTTAAGTTCATGCAGTTGCCAGTTGGGTATATTTGCATGTATAAATCCTCATACACGTTAATTTTTCCACTAGGACCAAAACGTTGTTTAAGTTTCCCCTAAGAACTAGTTTATCAGACATTCCTATGGGGTCAATAAATCAATTCTGTTCCTGTAAACTCTATAGAGTATATTTCAACCAGAAGCCATATTAAATAAGTCTCGGAGCTACATGTCTTTTGTAGCGATTTCCTTCTTTCAGGTTTTCACCTCGTTATATAAGCACTTTGCAATTATTCAAGCTAGGGTGCTCGCATTCTTCCATTTTCTCTCATTATGTTCTATTGGTTTAGCTCAGTGAATAATGTTCAATGTCAGCTGGTGTGTGAATCTTTTACATTTAGAGAAGTTGTATTGTTTATTGAATAATGAACTATGGAGTTTTTCGTGAGTTTTTCTCAGACCTCCAGGCACCATTCATCTCTTATTATGCATATACATTACTGTTACACATGAAACATGTGAGGATAGGATTACGCAATACACCATGTGCTATGTGTTTGAAACCACAGTCTCATTAGGTTCAATGGTTGATCTGTTAATGAAACAGAATTAGATCTTGACTTTTTGTCTAATGTGTCTTTTCTAGGTTTTGGCCTCCAGTCAAAGATCATGACTTACGTGATTGGTCTTTAAATTTCTCTTTCATTCTCCTTTTGATTTGGTTGTATGTTTATCATATCCTAGATTAAGACGTGGTCTGTAAGTTTATTGTTACTTAAGCAAACAAATACTTTCCATCATATTGCTTGGCTGAGCTTTTTTACCTTGTAAATTTCAGGACCCTGAGTTTTCCAAGTTTCTGGAAAGCTATGAGAATGGCCTTGAAAAATTGAGGGACGAGGAGAATGTAAGTTATTTAGTCCGTCTACTTTATTTTTAACTAGTTATTGTCTGCTATTGATTGGCAGTCAATTACTTGCTATTTATGTATGTGCGTATAAATCTAAATGGTTAATCAGGAGGTTTTAAAAAAGAATATGTAAGGTTTGATCAATTCTTTTGCATCCGAAGTTGACAAAATAAGTAGTGAAATTCTTTACTCCCAACTTTCTGCCCTTATTTTGTCCATTTCATGGCTATGTCTTTCTGAACTTTTATATTACCTTTTCTTGTAGCAGTATTCAGATGAGGAGAATACTAGTGATGATGATACCCAGAATCCAAGTAAAGGCAATGTAAATTCAAGTAAGGACAAGTTATTGACTAGCTCTGCCCTTAATTCTTTGTGCCAACTAGTCAAAGAGCAGCAGAGTATATCTGCACTTACTAGTTTATTAAATGGGTATAGAGTTGCATGCCATTACGGGACTGAACCATCTGGTCTTCTTGATGTTGGTTCATGCTGTGGACTTCAAGATAGCAGTACTTTTTCCAAGATTTTAATCTTCATGCTTCAGGAGGCTGATAATATTTTTCGAGGAATGTTAGGAATATCACGTTCTAGTTGTAAAAAGGAGACCATCTTGGAATTGAAGAATACTTCAAAATGGAAAACTATGAAGCCACTGATAAAGTCTTATCTAAGAAGTACACTATTCCTCCTAAATCAAATTACCGACTCTGAGATGCTTGCATTCTCGTTGGTCCGACTTAGAGCCTCTGTAATATTTTTTGCTGCTTTTCGTCCATTGCTGCAGAGACTGATCAAGGTATTTTAATCTCTGATATATGACACTTCAAATATATATTTTCTTCTCAGTTTCATGATAGGAATTAAGGATGTTATTATGAAGGAATGTTAATACCGTCACATATTACTATATGTTCAGTTGGTTTACGAGGTCATATGTTTCCAATGCTTCTGCTTTTTCTTCCTTTCTTGTCTTTATGTCAATATTGTAATATATCAGTATTTGTTCTAGCTCCTCAATAACTCTTTAAATTGATTACAGATTGCAGTTCATTTGTGGGTAACAGGGGAAGGGGCTCTGGCATCATATTCTTTCCTATTCATAAAAGATGTCGCTTCTGTGTTTAGCTCAGATTGCTTCAACTCTTGCTTGATTAGAACATATAAGGCCTACATTGGTCATTGCAAATTTGTTGATCCAGATTCATCCAAACACGTACAATTCCTCCGTACCTCCTTTGTTGAACTATGCTCTCAAGATTTGCAAAACTCATCGAGCAAGGCGATGGTTTGCACTGAGCAACTTTCTAAGATTCTGCAGATGGGTCTAAGAACTAAGAAGAAGGTATGTGCTGCATATATCTTTGCTGTCTCGTTTAACTTGATCAGGTTGGATTGAGTATTGCTTATTTGCTCATTGGATTAGATAGATGCCTAGATATCTATAGCTCATTATGAATTTGATGTTATTAGTCTAGGCCTAGTTTTAATGGTGCTTGTTTGTTATTGCTTGTAAGCAGGAAGCAGTTGGAAGAATTTGCAGTTGGCAGTATACAAACTGCCTTGATCTGTGGGTTTCATTCACATCAGCAAACATACAAGATTATGATCTTAAGCCATTGTTATACATGATCATTCAGATTATAAATGGAGTAGCTGTCTTGTTTCCTGGACCAAGATATTTGCCTCTAAGACTTAAATGCATTCAGTGGTTGAATAACCTTTCAAGTTCAAGTGGGGTTTTCATTCCTGTTGCATCATTTACATTGGATATTTTGGAATATAAAACTGGCAAGGACAGTGGGAAACCTGGAAAAGATTTCAACTTCTCTTCAAGTGTGAAGGTTAGAGTTTGGTGATGTTATTACTATGAATTATTTGTCACTCTGGCACAAGATCATGTATTTCTTCTATAACTAATTTGGATGCTTATTGTGCAGTTGCCAAAACATTTTTTAAAATCTCGGAACTTTCAGGCAAAGTGTGTTTCTTCTGTCATTGAATTACTCGCCATGCACTTTGCTCAGTGGAGCTATCATATAACTTTTCCTGAGCTGGCTACAATTCCCCTTATCAGACTAAAGAAGTTTCATGAGACAACCACCATTGAGACTTTTCGGCGTGTTGTGAAGCGTTTTATTGATCAGGTATAGATTTCCATAAAATACGTTGTTGTATTTTTCTTGGACTAGATCTGCCTTATTAGTGTCTCTGCCAAAAAAAAAAAGATTTGCCTTATTAGCGTCTAAAGAGACAAATACAATAAAGTAATCTTAAACCCCTTATCGACCATGAAGGAGAAATATCAGCATTTTAAGTCATGCAATGATGATTTGGTAGTCACATATTACACACTTGAGAATATAGATTGATATTTGTCAGGAACTAAGAATGTTTCATTGTTGATTGCACTGACAAAGAAATGTTTGAGAGAAGATTTCTGTACAAATAACAACCTTGAAAAAGCAAAATGAAAGGGAAAACAGGAAAAAAAAATCTTAATTGTTGTTTTCTTTTTGGTTCTTGAAGGTGGAACAGAACATGGAATTTATACGGCGGAAGAGAGATGAAGTGGCATTTTCACCTAAAGATCATCAATCTGTTGAATCTTTCCTGCAGGTTTGTGTTCTTTGTTTAAATTATACTTTTAAAATTTTTCTAGAATTACGATGAAGCGCATTTTCTGAAATAAATGGTCAACATGCAGTTTGAGAAGTCCAGTGCTAATACAACATTCACACAGTATTACAAAAGCATGATAGAGAAGGCTGCTTCCAGGAGTCTGGTTTTGAATCAGAAGATAAGGTGCCATTATATCTTTGACTCGACTCTGATTAAAACCAAGTTATTATTGCTAATCAAGTATGGCAATACAGTGGAGCATTCATGTGCATCATTTAGAACTAACTTGAAACTATTATAATGCAGTTCCTTGCAGCAAAAGAAGTTGAAAGGAAAAAAGCGACAGCTTCCTAACAAGGGTGCTAAGAGTGAGGAAGCTTCAGAGGAAAGAAAAGCAGATTTGTTGATTGAAGATGGAAGAGATGGAAAAAGTGAAAAGAAAAGAAGAACAAAAGATTGATTCTCGGTTGTTGCATCTGCTTAACATTTGTATGAGTAAGAAAACTTGTCTACTGTTAATTCCACCCTCACTCTATGGATCAATTATTCAATTTCTATCTTATAAAGCAGAAATGCAAAGGAAAAATTTTGTTTACAGCAGCAAAAGTTGGGTTTGAACATCAAGTTAAACAGGTTTTGTATGAGAGAAATTAGGAGAATCTCTAATCTTGGAAAATTTTTTTTTCATCATATGAAGTATGAACTCTCCCGGTATCCAGTAGGTACATTGGGTCAAACTAATTTAGAATCGAGTTATGTTAGGCGGGCCTCGAATGACACTTTCATGCATGACATCTATTTTCTCCGATCATAAGACTTGAGTCCGATTAAAGAGCTTAAGTTTTTTTTTTTGACACCAAAAGAGCTTAAGTTTAATTAATTAAGTAAAAAAAAGAGCTTAATTTTTTTTTCTTTTGGCACCAAAAGAGCTTAAGTTTAATCAAGTACAAAAAGCATATACACATCCAAATCTGAAATTTCTATGGGTATGGATTGGAAAGTTTTGGGCCAAGCTCTGGAATTTTTCTATTAAATCTCAGGCCCATTTTGTTATACATAAAACCGACGTCGTATTCTCCCATGCCGACTTTCTATTTTCTAATCTAAGATCCAAAATTTTTATTCTGATAAAAACATCACAACAGCAATCAGATCGGGGAAGCCGATGCCATTTTCCTTTTAAATTCGGCCACTCGCTCCTTTTCCTTTTGCTTTTTCCCCTCTTCACCACCGTAACCACCACGCTCAACCGTTCCAACTGCCGTGATGAATTTCCCAAAGATGGGGAAGATGCCCTTTCTCCTCCTCCTCTTCCTCCTCTCCTTCCTCTCCTCCACCACCGCCGAGATCAAAACGCTGACCATCAACGCTGACTCCCGGCCCATGATCCTCTTCGAGAAATTCGGCTTCACCCACACCGGCCACGTCTCCATCGCAGTCTCCTCCGTCTCGGTCTCTTCCTCTGCCAATGCCCCCAACCCAGACGCTTCTCGCCTCGGCTTCTTCCTCTTATCGGAAGAATCTCTCCTCCAAGTCCTCCTCGAGATCCAACAAAACCCTCATTTTTGTGTCCTTGATTCTCACTATATTCAACGCCTCTTCACTTTCAGCGACCTCTCCCCACCTCCGCTCTCGCGTTTCAACCGCTCTTATCCCGTTTCTTCCCCAAATGAATATTCCCTTTTCTTCTCCAATTGCGCTCCTGAAACGCGCGTTTCCATGAACGTCCGAACCGAAATCTACAACCTTGACCGAGATAGTTCCAAAGATTACCTCTCCGCCGGCCTTACCCAGCTCCCTTCTCTTTACACCTTTTTCTCAATCCTTTACTTAGCCTTCTTAGGTTATTGGATCTATGTTTGTTTTACTAACAAGCGATCTGTTCACCGGATCCATTTGTTAATGGCAGGGTTACTTTTATTCAAAGCTTTGAATCTGATCTGTGCTGCTGAAGATAAGCACTACGTTAAAGTTACCGGAACACCTCACGGTTGGGATGTTTTGTTTTACATTTTCCAATTCATTCGTGTCGTTTTGCTCTTCACCGTCATCGTTTTGATCGGAACCGGTTGGTCATTTTTGAAGCCCTTTTTACAAGAAAGGGAGAAGAAAGTTTTGATGATCGTGATTCCTCTTCAAGTTTTAGCTAATATCGCTTCCGTTGTGATCGGAGAAACTGGGCCGTTTATTAAAGATTGGGTAACCTGGAATCAGGTGTTTTTGCTCGTTGATATTATCTGCTGCTGCGCAATTATCTTCCCAATTGTGTGGTCCATTCGTTCCTTGAGAGAAACTTCAAAAACCGATGGGAAAGCAGCTAGGAATTTGGCCAAGTTGACTTTGTTTAGGCAGTTTTATATTGTGGTGATTGGGTATTTGTATTTTACAAGAATTGTGGTGTTTGCTTTGAGGACGATTGCTGCTTACAAGTATCAGTGGGTTAGCAATGCAGCTGAAGAGACCGCAAGTTTGGCCTTTTATTTGGTGATCTTTTATATGTTTAGGCCAGTGGAGAGAAATGAGTACTTTATTCTTGACGAGGAAGAAGAAGAGGCTGCTGAGCTTGCCCTCAGAGATGAAGAATTCGAGCTTTGAGATCATTGATGCAGCTGAAAAAGAGAATTGATACAAAGGGTACTATGGATTTTTATATTTTCTTTTTTAAATGCAAATTGTGATTAGTTTGCAGGCTTGTTCTTAGTCAAAAATTACTGATACAAATTGCTGCATCAGTTTTGCAACTGCTGCTGCTTGTCTTTTTACTGTTTTCATTTTGTTTAACCTTTTTGAAGAACTCGAATATGTTTCCATTAGTTACTGTATTTCTTTAATGAAAGTCTCACTTTAAGATGCTCATAATGAATTTTGCCTCTGTAGTCAGTTTAATCTATCCGGAATATGATCTGTCTTTTACTTCTGATTATCTTGTTCTAGCCATGATTGATTGCATCTCAAAAATTCTTTTACTTAGTTCTACTATTTGATTGGCGTTACATTAATGTTAGCACATACAGAATCTTAAAATCATTGATGTGAGGATAGCTTCATAGTTTTTAGGAGTTTGATTTCTCATGGGATCCTGTTATGAAATATTCGGTATTCATTTCTTGGCAGTTCAACTTCAAACATGATTCTGACCCTTAATCACCAGGTCAAGGATTATTATAACTAGGCAATGGATTTAAGATGAATGACTATTATATGAATATGAAAGCAAATAATCTTTGAGTCTTTCTTAGTAACTCATATGCAACTTCTGTGAGACTGATATAGCTTTATACAATTTTGTAGAAGAGACTGCATGTTAGACAGTAGAGAATGATTGGTTATTTGGTTTTTCCATTAGCTGCTTTCATTTTAGTTTCTATCGATCAAACTATAGTCAAGGGATGGTAATTTCTGCTTTTCGATTGGGGTTGTCCATGGAATTAGCTTTTCTTGTTCCATTCTATTGAAAATTGGTCTTTCCAATAATTTTCTTAATCATATTGTAGATGTTAAGCTGGCTGACGATGAATATATAAATATACAATGCAAGTTTGTGCTTTCTTTGGACTGAGGCCTGAGAATAGTCTTTAATTGTTTATAGTCAATGTTTGGCGTTTATTTTGGTGGATATCTACTGGTCCATTTTATCTTTGTCCTTCTACACGTTTTCTCAAGTAGTGGACATTTTCAGCGTCTTGATTGCTCCTTGCATTGTTGTTTCTTATTTCTTATTGGCAGATATCAGCTTAGGTCTTAAGAGTGGGGAATGTTTATGTCCTTGTTGTCAAACTTAAACCATAAGTCCAAACGACTAAAACGATAATAATTATGGTGTTGATTGCATTGACCCTCGAAGTAAACGTATGCTTAGGATACAGCTTGTATTATTTCCCAGTTTCGTTGTGAATTGTTGTGATGAGTTCCTTCTAAGTTGCATGATCCCCATATACTTTGTATGAAAGTATAATGCCCTCTTGGTTAGTTGGTTAACACAATATGAAGGTTCCTAACACTTTTTTGACTAAAAGCACCCATGTGTAGTTTTTAACATTTTCCTTAATAATTATATATACGCCTAGTTACTCCATCTCCACAGCTTTGCTTGCCCTGTAAGGCAAGTCGTGCTATCAATAGATCCCCCTTTAAACACTACGAATAGGTTTCGGCCAAAAAAAAAACACTACGAATAGGTGGTTCATTGCTCTTAAAGCTGGAGAATTTATCTGATTTCTGAAGATCTGAGAGTAGTAATTCTGTTTTGCCCTCTATGGCTGGCCGTTAACTTGATTATCATTATGATGCTCTATTGAGAAAGGGTCAGCTTTAGTCACTTAGGAGGGTGCATATTCGCCAACATATATATATATATACTCATTGACATGTATATACTCTAAATCACCAAAATCTTTGTAACCAAGAAAGTCCGGAAGAAACGGGCAAAGATTTTTTTTTTTTTTTGGTCTCCTTTCTTTTCTTACTAGCCCTCGAACACCTAACCATCAAGAACAAGAAGAGAACCAGTGAAGTGGGCAAAGATTAATGCTAAGGTAAATTCAGAATCTGTTCTGGCCAAATATGTAACAATTCAATCTGGTTTCAGATTTTTGTAATGTCCATTGTAACAATTACAAGGCCTGAATTCATTCATGTTCAAGTTAACACAACTCCCTCATTGGCCCGGAGCTTCAAGCTAGAAACTCCTTGGACTGTAGTCTATTAGGTCCAGACTCCCGACTCCAAATCCAGGATAGATAGTGGGCTTTTGAAAACTGAGACTATGGGTCAGGCCCCTAGAAACTGGGGAAGGAAAACTCTGGGAAAGTCGAAATCTCTCGCTTTACTTTTAATAGACAAGTCGGTTCTTTTTACCCACATTGGTCGGTGTGTTAATGATCCAAGCATGAAACTGACAGGGCTTTGTCTTCTTCTCTAATCTTTCGGTATGATGATGATCAGGAAAGACTTCATCAATTTGTTCGCATGTTAGTTTTTACAATCATTCCATTATAAAACTAAAAAGTAAGTATATTCTGAGGCCCATCAATTGAGTTCTGACAACAAGAAAATAGAATGATGATGATGTAGAAGTGGAACATCATTAAGCCAACACTTCATTGATTTCATGAAGACTAATCTTCTCTCCATTGAACAACTTAGAAAATTACCCAGACCAAATTTACAGGTGAAATGAAATGTCAAAATGCAGTTTTATTTCTGTGCTTATTGTCCAGGTTTTCATGAGCTCCAAAGGAAACAATATATGTATGGCATTACAGCTAAGTCATGATCATTTTTCTACTGTAAAGTGCAAGGTATGAGTTCCAAAGTCTCAAGTTTGATTAATTATATCAGAAGACGGCTTAAATTCAAGTGTTAGTATATAATAATGTACTTCATTTAGAATGATATAATAAAGGTTAAGCTATATAGGCTGCGTTTAGTAGAGCGATGCGATTGACACTGTATAGTAACTGTACAGATGAGATTACACTGTACAGATTAGATTAGGTACTGTACAGATGAGATTATTAGAACAGTAATTGAAACGAGGTCTACTTAAACTCTGTTTGGTCCCAAAACGGTGGTGAAACGATCAAACAGTGATGAAACGGTTACAGATTCGCAACCATAGTTATTTTAAAAAAAGTTAAAAAAGAATATTTACACTTTTCTTTTTATCTCCTGCTAAAGAAACACAGTGGCCTACAGCTATAGAGAATTTTGAGGGCGGGTGGTGAAGAATTCCGCCGTAACAACAGGCTTTGCAAACAGACAAGACTTCTTTTGACCTTATATAAACAGAGTATATTCCTCTTCTTGGGGTTTGTTTGTTTTTTTTACGGGGTTTTAAAACGGTATCCAATGCAAATATATTATGCAGGCTGCACTTTAGGCTGCGTTTAGTAGACTGGTGTGATTCAGATTAGATTAGGTACTGTACATATGAGATTATTAGAGCAGCAATTGAAACGGAGTTTACACTTAAACTTCGTTTAGACCCAAAATGGTGGTGAAACGGTTACAGATACACGATATTAATTTGTTATTTTCCAACATCTTGTTTATACCATTTGCTTAATCTTCCAATCTATCACAAAAACTACAATGTGGATTTTGTCACTTGAAATTTGATACATTTGCTCATTTCAAACTTCAAAGTCTATAAAAGGCTTGAATTGGTGGTCAAAAAGAATTTGCAGAAAGTATATATATATTCAATCAGCATGAACTACTGGTAAAACTTTTTTGATAAGACTAATGACTTTTTGCTGTCAAATTTCTTTTAAATTAAGACAAAGAGAAGATAAGAGAATCTGAATTTCAAAAGTTACAGTAAGGATGAATTGATGAAATAAAACTAAGACAATTTATTACAAAAAAACATTGGTCCCTACATTTTCCTTAACTTTGAACAACAATTTAATGAAAGAACAAATTAATTAAACCCCAAAACACATAATTAACAGAAACAAAAAACAATCAAAGAACCCAAAAATGTTTTTTCAGAAGAAAACTTTCCTTTCATGATCAACAACATCAACACTAGCAGAACAAAACAGCAACCTTTTGAAAAACCTAAACAAAACAACCTTCACTTTCCTCCAAACCAAACACTTCCTTCTTCTAATACGTCTGCAACTCTTTTTCTTCTTACTAATTGACACCTTCTCTTTAACTCTTCCAAAGCATTTCACTGTCTTTTCAGGCAAAGTTTCTTTCCTGGAAAACCTATAACTCCTCAAATACATCTGTCTGCAAGAGATACTCTCAACAATTCTTGGTTGACCATAAATGCCAGAGCTCCTTGACCTCACAAACTCTGCTTCTGACTCTGGCCATTTGTAAAGATTCACATAGTTTGCCCTAACTGGAACTCTGCAGCTAGGATTTGTAGCATCATTCAAACAACTTGAAATGCAAACAGATGACATTTGTCTTCAAGGGTTTTGCAAAGTTTGATGAAATTTATGAACTGGGTTTTTGTTATAATTAAAAAGCTTTTCAACAAACCTTAGATTAATGCAAGAAAAGATGGTAAACAATGGGAAGAAAGAAGAAAATATGGAAACAATGGGAAAATGGGGTTGGGTTCTGAGTGGGATTTTATGGTGCCATGATTTTACATAATGAGAAGCATTAAGGAAGGCGGTTTTTAACTCTGGTGTGCGCTGTTAGGCAAGGAGTGGATAGGCTAATTGATGATATTATTATTCCCTTTTAATTTCTTCGAACTATTTTCTACTGACCAAAATGGACATGGGCCGCCATAAAAAAGTAGATTTGAGGTTGGAGTGTAATTAGGAATTGGTTTGAATGTGGTTTTGTGAGGGGTAAAAATGTGAACAACAAGACTTTTGTTGAGTTTTGAGTCAACTAAAAATGCATGCTTATGGAATTAAATAATTACACGTGGGTTCCAAGTATATGGTACTTTTTGTCATTTTTTCTTTTGGGCAGAACTTTTAGTCATTACATTCTTGACTGTTTAATTCATTCATTACCCATTTTCCCTCCTAAATCTTTTACCATTTATATGGATATTTTCTCCCTAAATTTTTTATTTGATAATTTTACCTTAAATTATGAAAGAGTTTATATATAATACACCGTCAGTGGAATTTAGCAGACTGCACAAATGGGTCTTGAAGGGTGACATGTGTCCTTTAGGGACTAGATTGAAATATTTAAAATTTAATTTATTCAGAAAATGGACATATATCAACTCCACAATTCGCTTATGAAGTCCAAAAGTTACACCACCAATGTATCAAATAATTACTCCTTATCAAAACCAAACAAATTTTCCTCGGCCTTCAATTAAGTGGAAAAAAATGCTGACTGACATTATATCACATCGACATTTTTGGAATCACATCAGCAAAGGCCCATTTACTATAACCAAGGTCTTATTAGCCCACTTTTGCAGGCTTGAACCCATTAAATCAAGTTTAAAATATATAGCAAAAGTGGGCTACATTGCGCCGCCTTAATCAAAAACCAATTTCATAAAGAAATCCCCAAAGGCCCATTTACTATAACCAAGGTCTTTTTAGCACAAACCCAGATGGTAGGTAAATAGGCTTTGAGCCCTAGGCTGAAAATATGTGCAAGACTTTCTAATGTTGTGAATGGAGAAAATTATTGTTGAGAGAGCTTTATCCCCATAGTGGATCAACCCAGCTCGAACAAAGTTAACTTGTAAATATACCAAAAAAATATTAAATTCCATTTTTTTTGTGTCATCTCATTCCATGCTTTTCATTTTGCTATTGGAATTTAATTGTTCCATCTCTTAGCTCAAACTATTAAGAGTCTCCATTGTATTACCCATTCAAGCCTGAATAGTATTCTACTTCTAAGTTGATACAATCATTCAATTCAAGTTGTACATCCAATGACTGAATTGAGCTCAAGTTAATATCTCAATCTCACCATCACTTTGTCCAAAATATTACCATTGTCATAGTATGCATACAGCACAAATTGCAGGTCTAAGGCACACCATCATCCTCCATAGATATTACTAGTTACTAGTAGTAAGGAAACTGCGTTGAGGTATTTGCCATGAAATTCTATCGTGGGCCTAGAGGAAATGAAATATTGGGTTGAAAGAAGAAATGAAAATGAAACTAGCTTCCCCACATGCAATATTGTATGGGTCTTTTTGTTTCAATCAGCTTCCGCTCAAGCCCAATATAAAGCCCAAAAGTTTGCTTGGGGCCCGCCAGCCCCATGACAACAAATCATGTCTTTTGACCTACAAAAAGCATGTTAAGCTTTTTTGTGAGCAATTTATTAGTTTCGGTCAAACCATGACCACTTTCTCATCTTTTCTTTCTTGCCTTTTTAATTTTTATCTATTCTTGGTCTTTTTCTCAAACATTGTCTTTGGTCTTATGAGCTTGAATTCTTGTTGCTGATTACACACTTCATTTTTTTTTTAAATTAGGATCAAAGTAGATGATTTCATCTTTAAAGAGCATATTGTCAATTTGTTCGCACCAAAAAATCTCTTTGAAGATCTTGGTGAAAGGGTACCGAGCGTGCCAATCAATCAGATGAAAGCTCTGAGGCTTGTTGAAAACCTGACAAAGAAAGCTCTGGGCTTGATTGTTTGTTGATTACTCTGAGGAGAGGTTTTTTGGAGAGGCTGCTGGAGAGTCCAATTTCGTTGGAGCTGCTGTCCTTTATATAGGGGGTGGCTTGCTAGGGTTTGTTGCAATCTGACGGTCCAGATTAGCTCCCTCTTGATTCTGCATTATCTTCTGTATTTAATTCCTGATGTAAATCCCTTAAATTAAGGAAAATTCCACCAAATCAGCCAAGAGGAAGTCCACCACGTTTTTGACTATTCCATGTGATAATTATCACATTTAATTTCTGAATTTTGAATTAAATTGGCTCCAAAATCTCGGTGCAGCAAGCAGGGGGTGGAAAACCAAGTGCGGAGAAGCCAAATGGTGCTGAAATTGACTCCAAATGCCACGAAACTTTATACTTAATCAATTGGACATGGGATTAGGCTAAATATCATATCACTAAGGTCATATGACAAAATCATGAAAAATCGATTAAGGCAATGGCTTAAACCGAGCTAATTTAGCCATACTGTCCTTAATTGAATAAAAGTGAAAAGTTATGAAAATGGACAAACATGGCTAAATTCCTCCAAATAGCATCAATATTGCATGAAAACCAAGCTATTGTGCCAATTGGTGAAATCGCCATGCAAAAAGTGTCTCGGGATTGAATTCTGTCCTTAATTGCACAAAATGCAAGTTTTCTTCCGGGCTCGGAATGACCTGAAATTTGGACAGAGTGTTCTTCATAATATTTGGAACAACTTTAATAAAAGACATGTTGCCAAATTCATTCATATTCAACCTCAATTTCGAAACCCTAATCCCATTGTCCTTAATTGAAAACTTGTAAAAAGTTTATCCCAGGAGGGTTCAAATCCGATTTTAATGGCATAGACCGACCATGCCCAATTTGTGGAGTAAAATGGGGCGGCCTTGCTGTATAAACTGTTAGGCCCTTGATATGGAGCTAGAGGGGGGGGAGGGTGAATAGCACTTTTAAAGAGTTTATGGCAATCTAAAGAACTTTGGCAAAGTTGGGTAGAAAGTATAGATGAAATAGATGAGTTTTCAAGATAGATTTTGAGGAAATTGAAACACAATGTAAAATGAGGGTTTAGAGAAAGCAAAGACTCACAATTTATAGAGGTTCGGTATCCCAATACCTACGTCCTCTACCTTGATCTCCCCAATCAAGGATTTTTCCAAAGACTTCACTAAACCGGTGAAATTGTAGCTTCCACCAAGCCTTTTACAATGAGCTCTCCCCAAGCTCAAATCTTCAAAACAAGTTGATCCTAACTTGTTTCTACCCAAGAAATAAGAAGAATAAAGAAGTACAATGATCTCCCAAAGATCCCAAGTACAAAGTTTAGCTCATACAAATTTTTCTCTCACAAAGTGTAAGAATGGAGAACAAAGAGAAAAAATAGCTTCTTGGCTTCAATGATGATGAACAATGAATTTCTCTCTCTTAGGAGGCTTCAAATGGCATTTATGATGTGTATTTATAGCCTCTCACATGTTTCTAGCCGTTGGAGTTCAAATCTGGCCGTTTGGAGCCTTTTTCAGCTTTTTGAAACTAGCTGTTATTTTGTCCTGTAGTGAGCGGGTGACAGTTTTAACATCAGGTTTAGTCGACTAAAAGTGTACTGTATGACAAGTTACTGTTCATACAGATTGGGCACACCAGGCTTGGCAGTTTAACGCCAGTTTCAGTCAACTAAAATCGTCCAGACTCCAATTTTCGAATATTTGCCTTTCTTTGCATATTTCTTCAAGGTAACCCTTATGTAAGGGTCTCCAACTTCATATTAATCTTCAATATGTTTAAGGCTTTCTCCAAATTCGATTTTTGCACTCCAAATAAATTCGAGAGTTTATCTTTGAAGCCTACACACTTAATTAGACTTAATTAAATATCAAGGGAAGGATGTTTTGTAATCATCAAAAATTACATGGAGTCAACATAAACACATTTAATTTCATTAATTTCATAATTCCATAATTTCCATAAGTAATTTGGGAATAATTAAGGAAATTAGATCAAAATTCAACTCTTTCCTTATTGAATTTGGCCTAGAGTGGACTAAATCCAGCCATCCTTAGGACTTTAGAGGATCAAATCTTGGCCCTTCATTGTGTACCAACATGTGCATTTACCATTTTACCAAAAATGTAAATTGTGGTATAAACACAATTCGAATCTATTGAATTAAATTTTTTTGTACTTAGAAATTAGGACTAATATCCAAATCGAGTCTAAACCTTTCCAAATTTGCTCAATTTGAGTCTAAACCTTTAAATAAGACCAAGTTGGGGCTAAACATTCGTAAATTACACCAAATTTGGCCTATTTTAGACGGAAATTTGTTACGCGCCGTTACTACAATTCCAAATTTCCGTCCGAAATAGACCCAATTTGGTGTAATTTGCTAACGTTTAGACCCAATTCAGTCATATTTAAAGATTTCGGCTTAAATTAAGCAAGTTTGAAAAGGTTTAGACCCAATTTGGACATTAGACCTCAGAAATTATTTACTTAATGTCTACAATGGAGCCTCCAATCTAAATGCCATCTATCAAAATTTTAAAACTTTTACCACTTTAATCAACACTAATTCTGTTAATTTCTTGCTCAAATTCAAATTCCTTGTGATTTTGACTTTTAAAACTTCTACTAATGACCAAACAAAAATGTCATGCTCCAATAATAATTTTCAGCTTCATTTAAAAAAAAAATTATCACCACAATGCATGATCAGAATAAAGTTATATTATTCATTAAAAAAAAAGAATAAAGTTATATATTATGCTTAGAAATTTGGGAAGCTAAAGACACAAGACAAATGAGACATGGACATGGAGCCACCAACTCCATTAGTTTTTCAAGTTGTTGACTTCCAAACTTTCGTGGTCCCTTCCTTGTTGCTCTTATTTAATTAGTGGTGGGACAATTTGTTTATGTTTAATTATTTGATTATGAAGAAAAAGGGCGCACTTTGATGGATGTTAATGGCCTTGGGAAATTTGTTTCAGTTTGGGTCTTACAGTCTTATATGGAGTAGTAAGTAACTTGTCAAGGCGGCATTGCATTGTTGAATTTTCCATTTTCCAACTTTAAGATTTTGAGTGGTAAATGGAAATTTAATTGTCAGGTTGGGAATCTTGTTCAGGTTGAATGATGAAGCAACTGTTCCAAGTTGATGAAGAAATTTCTTTTACGACTTATGTTGCCTTTTGGCTTTTTGGGCATTAGAAATTAGCATCCCAATGAAGAAAAATCATATTCCTATCTTATGTTTCTTTTGTTCTACTTTTTACTTTTGAGTAGTCTAAATAAGCAAGTTAATGGTAATTTTTTTTTAGGAATAGGATCTGGATTAATAATGGATTAAGGGTGTGTTTAGTAGAGTGGTGTGGTAGTGGTGTGATTGACACTGTTTAGCAACTGTATAGATGAGATTACACTGTACAGTTTAGATTAGGTACTGTACATATGAGATTATTAGAGCAGCAATTGAAACGAAGTTTACACTTAAACTCCGTTTGGACCCAAAACGGTAGTGAAACGGTCAAACGATAGTGAAACGGTTACAAATAAGAAGCCTAAGAGTTTACAAGCTTAGGCAAAGACAGCCCCATAACATCATTCATAAACACATCAAAAAGTAGAGTTTGAGATACAATCATAAACAAGGAAATTGACATCCAAACGCCTCCCAAATTGACTAAAGCATCCGCAAGTCTGTTGGTCTCTCTAAAACAGTGAGAGATCTTGAACCTACTGAACTAGCTCATCAAGTTTCTGTAATCAGTGATCAAATTACCAAGAGGATGTAAATCAGCATTAGCATTCACGATAAGATCAAAAACAACTTTTGCATCAATAGACATTTCCAGCCTGGTAATACCTTTGTTCAGGGGCAACTTCAAACCATCTCTAAGTCCCCATAATTCAGCATGGAGACTTGTAGCATAATCAATTTTCCTAATAAAACCACAAATCCACTCCCAACCTCATTTCTAATACATCCACCAGAACAGTTTGGATATTGGAAGCCAAGTTAATTTTAGTCTCTATAAATTATAAATTTGAAAATTTGATAAAAAAAAGTATAAGAAAGAAACATAAGAAAGGTCCCCACTCCCACCAGGGCCAGATTTCTGGAGAGACAATGACAGATTAGGAATCAAAAACTTTTACAAATTTTAATATTTTTGCAATGGACTTCTTGCTTTTTTTTACAAGCAAAAATTAGGCCCAATTGACCATTTTCTTCTTTTTACAAGCAAAAATTACTTCTTGCGTTTTTTTTTAAATTATAATTATTTACTGATGATGATCATTCAAAACCCAGGCAGGAACATTCCAAGAAACCTCCAAGCACTTTGATCCTTGTAATATAATTTAATAATAACAGACCACCAAGCACAGATTTCAAGAGAAGTAAGAAATTTTGGCTGGCCTTAAGAATCTCTTGATTTCATATCTATGGACCTCCCCATTTTCAAATTTTTTCACATTCATCCAAAGTACTCAATTGGTTCTTGCTAATTGCCACAGGCTGGCAACAAGATTTTGTCTATATATATTGTATGTAAGTTTTTAATTATCTAACAACTGGATTTAAATCACACGATCCAAATTTGGATCGGCAATTATTGTCATGTTCGTACTCCGTATACATTGTTTTGTACTTGTACTGGTATTGAATTAAATAATTCTAACACATGTTAGTTTGTCTTTTGGGTGATAAATAATGTAAAGTTTTGTTCCTATGGAAGTAAACTAAACAACTCAACAAGATTTCAATCTTCTTTTGGCCGAAAACTTTTCTTAATTGTGTTAACTGATTTTAACTTATATATATGGTACTTGTGTATAGTAAGTAAAGTCGCTATGCAGTTCAATTGTATAAATAAACGTGTGTGCAATCTGATTAGGAAGATTTTGGAGATATCGACATCGTCTGAGGCAGTTTGATTAGGGAGATTTTAGAGATATTGATAGGATTCAACTTTGCTAGTCTAAAATTTGTCTACAGAGTAGCTAATACTGTTGCTGATACTCTTGCATCAAAGGTTGTTAGTTCTAAACTTTTTTTTTTTTGTTTATGACGATGTTCAGCTCTTTTATAAATGACTTAGTAGTGCTTTTTTGATAAGCCTGCTACTACTACTAACAGACTTGTATCAGCATCTACTATGTGTAATACTTTACTACATAAATAAATTATAATCATGTCGTTTGTGTGCAAAAGAAAGGTTCGAGTGCTGAGAGTCCAGTGATATCTCATATCTTTGTCATTTTTTTATTAACCGAGCCCATAACGTACGTAATAAATTAAATCTTATCGTGTATATGGTCTATATGTGCTTGATATTTTGACTTTTTTAACTACACGAAGAAAAGCAAAGTCTAAGTTTTCAAAGATGGAGAAAACAAAGAATTCTCTTCATTTTTATTGTTTGAAATTGAGATAAAATACAACAAAACTTGGGAAATAAGTAATGCAAGAGTGGCTGAAAAGTGACTAAGTGACAAAACTGTGATAAGAAATCAAAATAAACCATGGATTATAAGACTTTTAAGATGGGTTCACATTCACATTCTCATGAGTTTCCCACTTCAAAACATGCCCCCAATTCGTTACTTAATGAGATGCTTTGCCTTTTAGCCTATCTCTCTTTAATGTACAAAAAGGGGTCAAATTCAAAGATTGAAGATTATCAACAATTCCAAGTACACAAATGAGTCTCCTATGATATAATTCATTCATAAATAATAAGATTACAAAAAGTCAAGAAAATCCAAATCGTATAAGTCCCATCGTATT
>AWUE01013075.1:0-21746 GCA_001974825.2 Corchorus olitorius
ACCAATTTCTTTCAAGTTATTTTCAAATTTGGAAAATTAGGTTTTTAACTCCAAGCTTTGTTTTTTCCAAGAATTAAAAATGACCCAAAGTGTCTCAACATGTCATCCTCAAGTCATTTTTAATTTAAGGAAAAATCATAACTTTAAATCAATACCTCAATTTTTCAAATCCAAATTAACTTAATTCGAAATTATGAAATCAATTTAAATTACTTCCAACTTGAACATCAAGATCTCAAAATCAATTTGTCATGAATAAACACAATTTCCACTAAAAAATTCAATCTTTAACCTAAATCCCAATTTCTATACTTAATTAGTAAAATTCAAGAACCAAAAAGCACAAATTAAATACCAATAATGTAAATCAAGCACCAAATTGCACAATCCTAGCATAACTTCTAAAATCAGGGATCAAATTGAATAAAGCAGGGACCAAATTGCATTTAATTAAGAAATAAACCTTAAATTAGGGACTAGGACGCATAAATCAAAAGTAAAATCTTAAATCAGGGGCGAAATTGAATCAATTAACAAATATTACCCTAAATCAGGGACTACATTGAAAATGGAAATAAATTTAAGGCTTTATGTGAACTAAATAATAAATCATGGGATCCAATTGCATGAAATTAAGGATTCAATTGAACTAAGGATAGAAATCATACCTGAATTGATAAATTCCGCTTAATTAAACGCTGAAACGGTGCCGTTTCGGTTAATTGGGGAGGGCACTATATAAACCCTCATCTTCATCTTCTTCCTCAAAGCCTTATGTTACCCGAAACCCTAGCCGCCACCCTCTGAGCCGCCTGAAATCGCGACACCGCCGGATCACCGCGCCGGACCTTCAACTGAGCTCAGTTTTAGCTCAAAACTCCTACGCTGACTCTCCTCGACGCCCTAAGTCTAGATCCATCCTCAGTTTTGCGAGATGAGGCTCACAAACCCCCTAGATCTAACTTTCACCGAGCTGAAATTCCACCTTCGAATCTCTGAATTCAGCCGTCCGATTGGACTCGTTTTCGGGTATGTTCTTCTTCAACCCTTTCCCTTCATTTCCATGTAAGCATCTCGTCGATTCTTGTTAAGGAAGGCTAACGTTTTTTTGAACGAACCTCTCACTTGCGGTTTCTTTCCTTTTTACATGTATCAACAATTCGATAGATCTGAGCTTGTTTCGAAGGATTGAAGAAAATGAAAGGGTGTTGGTTCGGATTGATGGAGCAACCAACTTTTTTGGGTAAGATCTTTTTCTCTCAAATATCTTTGTGTATGTGTACTTGGTGTAGCTTTTTGGAAGGAAAGGCTAGGAGTTTTTTAGTGAAGAGGGAGAGGGCCTGTTGAGTGAGATGTTCAGGAAGTTTTCTGTGTGGAGAATCAGAGAGTTTCGAGAGAGAGGCCCTGTTGAGTGAGATGTTGTTGCGAGAGAGCCCGGTGTGAGAGAGTATTTGGTGTAAAGGGTCAATGTTGCTGGCAGGGAGAGGATTTTTTTGTGTAGTCTTTTTTGAAGGGCCACGATGAGAATCAAGATGAGGATTTTTGTGTTCGTTGAGTATGAGAGAGGTTATGGGGCTGTGTAATGTTTGGGTGTGGTGAGATGGGGAAGGTGAGAGCTAGGAGTGTGTGTGTGCCCCAAAAAAAAGTGAGAGAGCTTGTGGTTATTGTGTATTGGGAGAAGAAGAGAGAGTCTGCAGGGATCTCGGTGTGAAGAGATGAGAAGTTTTTTTTGGTTTCTAGAAGGTGAAGAGAGAAAAAAAATCATCGAGAGAGGGGAGATTTTTTTTATTCGAGTGCATTATGTTGTGGTAAGGTTCCCAGAGAAGATTAGATGAAGAAAACTGTTATGGTGAGAGAGAAAAGATGACTGTCGATGAGAATCAGAGACTGCCTTAGTGTGTGGAATCCAATTTTTGTGTCCCGATTCTTCTCCTCTCCTCCTTTCCTGCTAACAAATTTTGTCTTCTTATGTAGGTCAATTTGCTGATTTGTGAGATAAGGTTCAGGTACATGTGTGAGAGGTGAGATGGAGACGTGGACAAATGGCATTAAACTTCTTTCCCTTGTAAGTGCTTGCTTTCATGAGCTTATTAATTTCAATCTCTACAAGGTGCGCCAATAGTCCCTCTGTCTCAATCTAAGCAAACTGTGAATTTCCTTTAACAGAGCATGCACTCAAACTGTGAATTTCCTTTAACAGAGCATGCACTTCATGAATATTTTCTATAAGCTTTTCACTTTTCAGGCAGAAGGATAACTCCATGGTTCTTGCCTTGTGCTGCCCTGGCTTGAACCACATCACAAATTGGCTTTGTAATGTCGACAAGAGTAAGCTTTGATGCAGCAACCTCCTCACCAAGAATTCACTATTTTTTTGTAAGTTGAAAGAATGTCATCTGTGACCCTGTATTCTTATGTGTGCTTTTTGGTTGGCCTTGCTTGTTGTTGTTCCTTAATGCCCTATTCAACTTGCTGCAGGGTGTAACAATGCTAAGGAAAGCATAAGTCTGCTTTGAGAGGAAAAGAAATAGAGGAGGGTGCAAGGAAAATCCCAAAATATGCCAAGACTACTCTATAACTATGTATTTTGGTTTTTTTGTGACTAAGTGAGCAAAAAATGAAAATTAAAACTCCCCCTTTTTGGCACCTTTGTACAAATATGATGTAAAACATATTTTTGTGTTTTTTTTTCAATTCTATAATTTTTGGTCTTTTTCGTGCAAACAAAAATAGAAGAAATCGGGTCACTATCAACTATCAAAAGGCCCAAAAGCAAACCCAAGTATTAATTGCCCTAAAGTTAAAATGCCTAATGCAAGCCCAATGCCCAAGTGCAAGCCCAAAGCTAAGTGCATCTAATATAAGTCCAAGGTCCAAGAGAATACAAGCCCTTAAGAAATGACATGCCCAAATAGTTCCAAGCCAATTGGTTCGAAATGGAAGAGAAAGTAGCCTTATAGAGGCGCTAAAATGTAAAAATGCAACCTAGTAAATTAAAGAGAAAATATTTATTTTGGGTTTTTCAAATGCAATCTAAATGACTAAGAATGAATTAGCTAATCTAACTAAAAGTGAGCTTAAAATGACCGAGATGCCCTTGAATGTGCAAAATGAGCAAAATGCCCCTGGACGTGCAAATGACAAAAATGCCCCTGAACATGCAAATGACCCAAAATGCCCCTAGATGACCTTGATGCCAATTAAGCAAAAAATTGACTTAAATAAAGGATATAGGACAAAAATGGGTGTCTACAGCTGCCCCTCTTTGCGTGCTTTCTAAAAATCGGAAGGTTTACAAAAAAGTAGTTTGTATACTTTCTGAGAGTTAGAAAGTGCGCAAAGACGTGGACACCCATTTTATCAAGTAGAGACAGTAAAACAAGAACCGGAAAAGAATCCCAAAATAAGAAACTCGAAGCAGCCTCCGAAAATGAAATTTACAGCAAAGAAATTCTCGAATAGGATCCTGAAACTAACTGATGAAAGCAACAATCTGAATATGATTCTGGAAATAAACTTGATTTGAGCTCACTTGGAAGTAAGGCTTAACTCATATGGAAATGAGTCCGGTCTTGGAAAACATCATTAAACTCGGCTTATGGAAAAGCCTCTGTTGTATGGATGGACCCAATGTTTGAACTGACTCGTATGGAAACGAGTTCGGCTTGTGGAAAAGCCTACGTGGCTTGGATAGTTGACTCGTACGGAAACGAGTTTGGCTTGTGGAAAAGTCTATGTTGATAATTGACTCGTATGGAAACGAGCTTGGCTTGTGGAAAAGCCTATGTTAATAATTGACTCGTATGGAAACGAGCTTGGCTTGTGGAAAAGCCTATGTTGATAATTGACTCGTATGCAAACAAATTTGGCTTGTGGAAAAGTCTATGTTGATAATTGACTCATATGGAAACGAGTTTGGCTTGTGGAAAAGCCTGTGTTGATAATTGACTCGTATGGAAACGAGTTTGGCTTGTGGAAAAGCCTATGTTGATAATTGACTCGTATGGAAACGAGTTTGACTTGTGGAAAAGTGATCGAGCCAAAAACAACTCTATTTTTATGGCTACTTTATTATGTTTTTGGATCAATTTATGCTTAAATATATGCTATTTTGATAATATTTGTGTTTTGAGTCTTTATGAGATGTGAAATTGGGAATTTGTTAATTTTCACTACTTTTGCAGCTATTTTGATGACTTTTTGCACAGATATGAGCAAAGCAATTTTGAGTATGGATTTGGAGATTCGAAGTTCGTGTTTGAAGACTCATTGAAGATAATTTGAAGATTCGAAGATCATTGAAGAATTATTTCAAGAAGCAAGAATTGAAGATTGGAGCTTTAATTGCAAACGATTGAAGACAAGCCATGAAGAAGCCCGGAATCTTTGGAATTTTGGATATTTTATATGGGATAATACTCAACCCATATAAGCCCATAATTGAAATTAAAATCTCAATTTGTACCTCCTATATCCAAGGAAATATCCAATTCCCGTAGATTCCCGATTCTAGTCCTAACAGGATTAGGATTCAGCCCAGTCTCGGTAGAAAAATCATAACTTTCTGCTCAGATATCCGTTTTAGCCCCGTCAGTAGGCGTTGGAAAGATAACTCCGAGATCTACAACTTCCATTTGAAGTCCAAGACCCAGTGCTGCCGTTTTCAAGCCCAAAAATGCCGTCGAAGTCCCTGCACGAATCCAGAATTTTTTAGGATCCTATTTTTACTTGGATTCTACTCTAGGAAGACTTTTAAGCTAACGCGGAGTCTAAGTTAGCCCTTAAAACGTCCTAGATTTCTTTCCTACTTAGAATTGGATTTTCTAGGGTTATTTCCACTATAAATAGCCACCTTAGTTCTAGGTTTTTAAGGTATGTAGATCTAGAAATTGTATTTTGAAGAATTGTTGAAGATTTGGAGGAAAAAAACCTTGGAGCCGCCGCCCCCTCTTCTTCCCATCCATAAGATAAGTTTTTCTTCTTATTCTTTGGATGCTCACTCAATTCATGAGTGAGTAATCCTTTTCTTTTCTCCAATGTAGAATTTAATTGATCTCTTGGCTTATATCATGATGAGATTTTGTGCTTTTATATGAAAATTGTTAGGGTATTTCTTAATTCTCTGTTTTAATTCTATGTTGCTTATTTTGATGGATTGGAGTCGACACTATCTTGATAAATTAAGTCACCATTAGCTAAATTGAGTCTAGAACTAATACTTTAGATTTAATTGTTTGTAGCAATTGGAGGAGAAGTAATACTTCCTTCCAAGAGATTTAGGAATCAATGGGTAAATTATTACTTGTTGTGCTTGTTCATAAATTACTAGTTCTTAATGCCTTGTTCTTAACAAATCTCTAAGCCCTAATAAGGAAATTGGTTGTTATGAATAAAAGGGATAAATTAAGCTGGAAAAGAGACATTTATCTAATTTGGTAATTTCGGATTTAATTCCAAACAAGCTATCCAATGTTTTCATAATTTTTAGATATCAATGATCCATGTTATTTTTGTCAAGAGGGATATTAATTCTATGTTGGAGGGTTTTCTTAATTATTTTCTCAATTTATTCACTGCTTTCTGATTAATTGTTTTCTTTAATTTTCTTGATTGCTTTCTTAGATAATTTTAATTGTTAGTTTGATTTGATTTAATTCTACTTTCAAAATCCTCTTTATTTTGTTTGTTTGCTTAAAGAAAAAGAATAATAACCTATCTCTCTGTGGATTCGACCCCTACTTGCCCTAGCTATTTTTGGTTAGTAATTGTTGGGATTATTTTGTGATTTGCTAACGACCGATCACAATTTTGGAGCCGTTGCCGGGGAGATTGTGTATTATTTTCTTTTTCTTTTTATTTTTTCCTATTAGATTTCACTTGTTCATCTTTGTTTTGTAGGAAAAATCCAATGGAGCAACCACGTTCGTTAAGGGAGCTAAATTTCAACTGTGAAGTCCCGCCTCTCTGCATTGATTATCCAGCTTTGGATATGTCATACAAACTGAATGCAGCAGTAATCCGCATGTTGCCAATTTTTCAAGGAGAATCTCATGAAAATCCTCATGAGCACTTACAAAGTTTCTTCATCAAGTGTGCTGCAATCACTAGGATGCCTGAAGAGCAAGCGAAGCTTCGAACGTTTCCTTTAACATTGGAAGGAAAAGCAAAGAACTGGTTCATAAATCTACCACCAAAATCCATAACCTCTTGCAAAGGATTGGAGACAGTATTTTTGAACAAGTACTTTCCAGAAGAAAAGCGTGCTGATGTCAGAAGAAAGATCAACACTTGTCAACAATTACCAAGCAAAAAGTGGCACCAATACTGGGAGAGATACAACAAGATCTGCACAAGTTGCCCATACCACAACATCAGTGAAGCACTCTTGATTCAGAATTTTTATGATGGACTCGTCTACGAAGATCGAACATATATCGATGCTGCTAGTGGAGGAAGCCTTACACTTTAAACTCCAGAAGAAGCAAGGAAGCTACTCAATAACATGGCAGAAAACATCTATCAATTCAGCACACCAAGGAGTTCGACGATTGAGCCTGAACCTGAATTTCTTCAAGGAATTAATGATCGTTTTGACAAGGTTAATTCGGCCATCTCTGCTTTGACCAATCTAGTCCAGCAAATAATCTCGAATCAAGTGGTGAATCAACCTCAAATTCAGCAATTACCCTTGAATTCGACACAAGGTTATGGAGTCAATTCAATCGAAGGCAATCAATAGTGGTATGAACAAAAGATGGAATTGTCTGATGTTCCATCTCCATCTTCTAAATTACCACCATCTGCACCTGCTTTCTCTGCTGTGCCGCCACCAGTTGCTGTATCCAACATCCAAGTGTCAAAAGAAGAGGAGATTTCAGCCGGAAGCAAGAAGGAACAACCTACTTCATCACCAAAAACTTCTCGACCTCGATCAAGATTTGGATGGATGAAAGAGATGGAGGCCATCTGTGATCCACCACCGTTTCCTCAAAGATTTGCGCCGAAAAGAACAACATGTAGTGAAGAAAGCCAAATCCATCCATTACAGAAGGAGAAGGTAAACATTCCTTTAATTGCTGCAATCAAAGAAGTTCCTAAAGAACGATGGAAGCACGTTGACTTGGTAGAGACTACACAAAGACATCAAGAGCCAAAGATTGAAGCGACACTATCATGGGAAAAACCTATCCATTCTGAAACAAGTAAGATTGGAGGTGAATTTCATGATGTTGCTGACATCCCTATCGTGAAGGAAGTTGAAGGAGTGTCAAGCGAAACAATTAATGATTTGGAACTATATGAACTTGATTTGCAAGACTCCTTTCAATTTCTCTTCAATGATGATGATGTCCCTAACATGGTCGGCGTCCCTACTCCACCAAAGGAAGTCCCCAAGATTGAGCAAGAAGAACCAGAGGTACCGAAAGAAGATATCAAGATGGACATCCCTACACCTTCTTCTCCAAGATTTGCTGAAAACAAGGAAGACGAGCTACCAGACGATGAGCAACTCGGACATCTCAAGCGAAAAGACCCAAGTATGAAAGATTTTGTTGACAACCAGCTTTTGGAACATGAAGATCAAGATTTCTTGGGAATCAACAAGCTTCTTGAACATGGATGCTTTGGAGAGATCAAATATGAGGATTGGATACCCATGGATCAATTCTTTCTGGAGGACGAGAAAATTTGCCAAGACGAGGACACTTTCCAAAAGCAAGATACGAGCAATGTCAATCAAGAATGCCGGAAGCACCCATTGTATCAACCAATCACGGCAACAAAAATGGCATTATCATTCCTAGCCATTCATGGAGTCGCCCTCAAGCAAATTGGTGATTTCTTTCCTTATTTCTTCTTTTATCTTTCATATTTTTATGCTCCTATTTTTCCAATCTCACCACATTTACTTTATTCTTTGAAGTGGTATGATCCACCCTAACAAGGATTGAAGAAAGGGAAAGTCGAGCTAATGACTTTAAACAAACGCTTATTGGGAGGCAACCCAATATTTTTACTAACCCTTAATTTGTCTTTCTTTCTCTTTTTAGGATTACATATCAAGGAAAAGGAAGGCCATCAAAGTAATCGAATGGAGAGCAATTGGAGGTTACGAATGGAGCTTATGCTGGAAAATAGAGAAGCTTTCTTTAACTCTATCTCCATTTACTTTTTCTTGCTTTGCTTTGATTGAATATTGCTTCTATTGCTTCCATGATATGAATTAGTTGTTTGTTTTTGTTTTTGATCATGCATTTTATGCTTTCTATCAAGATGATCACACTTTTCACACACATGTGTATTCATACATTGAGGACAATGTGTCTTTTAAGTGTGGGGGGGTGAATACTTGATAGGGTTATTACTTGAATAATTGAGTCATATGATAATCCTTGTTTGCATGAGAACCTAGGGTATAATTTGATTGTTTTTGGATTGATCTTATTTCCCCAATTTTTGACAAATTTTTCGAAAAACTTTATTTTTAATGATCAAATTTTGAATTTTTCAAACCTTTTGAATTTTCATGCATATTTTGATTAATTGATTTGATTATGATTGATGAATGCTTAGAATTTTAATAATATTTGATTTATTGATTGAGTTATAGCATGTTGTTTGATTTCTTAGAATTAAGTATAATTGAAGTTCGTGATATGATCTTATTCATTAATTGCTTCTATGATCATCTATTTCTAGAACTTGTGTTGAATCTTGATTGAAATTATGATTAAGAAAGTATGTCATGGATATATGTCAAGAATAAGTGTGGGGGACTACTTATATAAAGGGTAATTAAAAAATTGTTTTCATAAAAAAAGTGTTTTCATGATAGAGGAGAAGAGGTATTTCTGTAAAAAAAAAAAAAATCCATTGTTGTCACTCTTCTCTTAAACAAAAGGAGTTAGTAACCCTTGGAAAGAGGATAAGAGGCATGAAATTGCAGAAGTATTGTCCCTCTGAAAAAAAATAAAAGAAGGAGTCCTTCTAGAGTGCTAGTAGCCTCAAAAATGGGAGTTAGTAACCCCAAATCATGAACACTTCGAGGTTAGTAACCTCAATTTTTTAAAAAACAATTACCCTTGAAAATCTATTATAACCCACAATGACCCTTGATTTATATTTATGACATTGCAATCTTTTGAGTAATGGAGAAAAAGAGGAAAACATGAGCTTATAGAAAGAAGTAGTTATAGAAAGTGAAGAATGGTAAGTGAATTAAGCTACTTTGATTTTGGCTACTTAAGAATGATGATGCTTGTTGTTTCTTGATCTTTGGGTTGAGTATTATTATTATTCTTTGTTATTTTGATTTCATGATTGAATTGATTCTTTTATTTATGTATGAATTCAAATTGATTTCTTGAAAAATTGGTTTTTGATTAATTTACACATTGATTTGCCAAGGGACTAGCAAAGTTCAAGTGTGGGGGAAAATATGATCGAGCCAAAAACAACCCTATTTTTATGGCTATTTTATTATGTTTTTGGATCAATTTATGCTTAAATATATGTTATTTTGATAATATTTGTGTTTTGAGTCTTTATGAGATGTGAAATTGGGAATTTGTTAATTTTCACTACTTTTGCAGCTATTTTGATGACTTTTTGCACAGATATGAGTAAAGCAATTTTGAGTATGGATTTGGAGATTCGAAGTTCGTGTTTGAAGACTCATTGAAGATAATTTGAACATTTGAAGATCATTGAAGAATTATTTCAAGAAGCAAGAATTGAAGATTGGAGCTTTAATTGCGAAGGATTGAAGACAAGCCATGAAGAAGCGCGAAATCTTTCGAATTTTGGATATTTTATATGGGATAATACTCGACCCATATAAGCCCATAATTGGAATTAAAATCTCAATTTGTGCCTCCTATATCCAAGGAAATATCCAATTCCCGTAGATTCCCGATTCTAGTCCTAACAGGATTAGGATTCAGCCCAGTCTCGGTAGAAAAATCATAACTTTCTGCTCAGATGTTCGTTTTAGGCCCATGAGTAGGCGTTGGAAAGCTAACTCCGAGATCTACAACTTTTATTTGAAGTCCAAGACCGAGTTCTGCCGTTTTCAATCCCAAAAATGCCATCGAATTCCCTGTACGAATCCAGATTTTTTCAGGATCCTATTTTGACTTGGATTCTACTCTAGAAAGACTTTTAAGCTAACGCGGAGTCTAAGTTAGCCCTTAAAACGTCCTAGATTTCTTTCCTACTTAGAATTGGATTTTCTAGGGTTATTTCAACTATAAATAGCCACCTTAGGTCTAGGTTTTTAAGGTATGTAGATCTAGAAATTGTATTTTGAAGAATTGTTGAAGATTTGGAGGAAAAAAGCCTTGGAGCCGCCGCCCCCTCTTCTTCCCATCCATAAGATAAGTTTTTCTTCTTATTCTTTGGATGCTCACTCAATTCATGAGTGAGTAATCCTTTTCTTTTCTCCAATGTAGAATTTAATTGATCTCTTGACTTATATCATGGTGAGATTTTGTGCGTTTATATGAAAATTGTTAGGGTATTTCTTAATTCTCTGTTTTAATTCTATGTTGCTTGTTTTGATGGATTGGAGTCGACACTATCTTGATAAATTAAGTCAACATTAGCTAAATTGAGTCTAGAACTAATACTTCAGATTTAATTGTTTCTAGCAATTGGAGGAGAACTAATACTTCCTTCCAAGAGATTTAGGAATCAATGGGTAAATTATTACTCGTATGGAAACGAGTTTGGCTTGTGGAAAAGCCTATGTTGATAATTGACTCGTATGGAAACGAGTTTAACTTATGGAAAAGTCAAAGCATTCGGATGGAACCGATGCAAAATCTTGAGAATTGAATCTGAACCACATGGAAGTGATTTTGGAAGAAAATACCTTTGGAAAATATCTCTGAATCTGATGCTGTAACTGAAAACTTCTTGATTGATGATGAAAAAGGACCAATGTGCGGTCAACTTGAAAAATAACTCTGAGTTTGATGTTGTAGCTGAAAGCTTCTTGATTGATGATGAAAGAGGACCAATTTGCAGTCAACTTGAAAAACAACTTGAAAAATAACTCTGAGTCTGATGTTGTAACTGAAAACTTCTTGATTGATGATGAAAGAGAACCAATTTGCAGTCAACTTGAAAAACAACTTGAAAAATAACTCTGAGTCTGATGTTCTAACTGGAAACTTCTTGATTGATGATGAAAGAGGACCAATTTGCAGTCAACTTGAAAAACAACTTGAAAAATAACTCTGAGTCTGATGTTGTAACTGAAAACTTCTTGATTGATGATGAAAAAGACCAATTTGCGGTCAATTTTGATAATTTGAAGAATAACTCTGAGTCTGATGTTATGATTAAAACTTCTGGACTGTTACCTCGAATCTTTGCTTTCTTGACTTTGCTTCATTTCCGCTCTTATTGATTTGTCCTTGATTTTGCTTTCTTGTTCATGCTGAGGTCTCCCTCTTTGCCCCAGATCTGACTTGAATAATATGCTTTGAAAGATTCTTTTGCTTATCCCACTACTCCCTGTATCCATTCCCTTATCATCTCTGTAACAAAATTCGACCGAAAGTTAAAATGTGGAGGTCTATCATGTAAGTGAAACTCTTCGAAACATGTCATGAATTCATAAATATTGCTCCAATATGATCCTTATGAAATGTATGCCCCAAACAGTTTAGGCTAGAAGAAAAACTCATTTTCTACGAAAACTTTGTTAAATTTGAACTCTGAAGAGAATTGGTGGTCACCACTTCAATGTCCTTTGAAAAGCGAATTTTGATCTTGGACTCACAAATGGAATGCAATCTTACTTTGAAAAGCAAATTTTTATCTTGAACTCACAAAGGGAAAGCAATTTTACTTTGAAAAGTGAATTTTGATCTTGAACTCATAAATGGAAAGCAATTTTATTGTAAAACTTCTTGTTCTGAAAACTTTTTTTCTGAAACATGATTTGAGTCAACACTCTATGAAAAGTTTGAGATTTGAAAATTTGTCGAAGAGAGGTATGGCTTCAAAGAATTGGGCTCCTTTGGCAGAGCTGAAGCGTTGGATGCTTGAAAGTAACTCATTGCTCCCTATGATAGAAGTGTCATTCTCTATTTCCTTGTTGGAACCGTGAGTGGCTCCTTGATTTCCCCTTCTTGCTCTAGAATGCCCTTTCGGGTTTTCACCCTAGAGCTTCTTTTTCTTCATTCATTTTTTCGTGCACTTGAATAACTCCAAATTCACCCGAAAACTTTTTAAAAGTTTTGACCCAAAACATTTTGCAAAAAAGACTGTTATTTTTGTTGAGGAAAAATCTCCTCTCGAATGTCCTCACTTGATCAAAGATGGACTTTTATTAGGCACGTAATGTAGGCTAGGGTTCTGGGTTGCCAAAGAAAGGATATAAAGGCTCAAAAATGTGTTTGAGGGTATTTGAATCAAGGATCATCTTTTGTGAAGGATCTTATCATACCAATTGTCCTTTGCTCCATCAATCCATTCTCTTTTGATTTTGATTTGATTTGATTTTTTTGTTTTTTGTTTGTTTTTTTTTTTTTGAATTTCTTAATGAAGTGGACTCAATCACTATTGGGATGCTCCATTCAAATATTGAATGCATACCCTTTCTTTCGATGCTGATCCTTTTTCACCTTTACCCCCCAGTGTGGAGGGTGATCCTTGATTAGGGTTTATCTGAAAAGAAATCAATTAGACTCAAAGGGGGACAACAATGGATATTTTTCTACAAGTGAAGGGAATATGAAAGAAGGCCATTTATCACTTCAAGATTGAACATCTTCATTGAAGAGCATTCCTCGAGAAAACGAGTTTCGAAAGCATTTTTGAAAATCAATTTTATCAAAACCTTTTTTTTGAAAACCATGACTCTTTTGAAAATCATTTTGTTGGACTCCTCCGGATATTCCAAGTGCCTTTATTTTCATTTTTTCATTTCATTTTTTTGATTATTGGGAAATCATGACAGAAATTTATACCACCCTTTATTGAAATGACCTTCCTAATGATGAACCTGAGCGAATTGATTTGCACTCTTTGATTGTGCACTGCTTTTTCGGGTTGAAAGAAAAGTTTGGAGTATTGAAAATTAACTTGGATGATTTAATGGACATTGAGAAAATTGAAGTTCGATCATTTTGCCTTCGAGGCATTGTGATGATATTAATAGTATGACCAAATTGCCCCTTTCAGAAGAAAACAAGACTATGGTGTTGGGTTCCAAGAGAATGGGTTTAATCGAAATTTGAGAGAATGTGAATTGTGGGAGCAGTGTTGACACCAATCACATTGTCTCCTTAAAACTTCTTTTGAAAACATGGATTCAGTCACCTCGAAATCATTGTTTTGACCAAAACTGGTTTTGAAACATCTTTTGATTAAAACACCGTCATTCCTTTGATCCAACTCGAAATCATAGTTTTGATTAAAACTGATTTTTTTGAAAATTTTGATTAAAACTCATCATTCCTTTGCTCATAGTCCAGATAAAGGCCATTGGCCCTTCTGCCAACACGCTTGATTCAGTTTTAGTGGTAAACGCCAATCCCCTTCAAAACTCTTTTTATTAAGAACATATGATCTTTTACCTGAAGAAAACCCTCTTTTTTATAATCATTATCTTTTAATGCAAGCGCATGCAAATATTTACAAAATAGTTCTCATATCTACCAAATGCATGTTTGAAGGTAAATGAAAAAAGTAAGGAAAATGCCCCTGTTTGGCACCCATCTCTAAGATTGCAGAGATCCAAAGTAAATCGACATGTCGTGAGCTCTGTCTGCGATATCAACATTTGTGAAATTGCGAATGCTTTAAGAAATGAAATGATGTATGATAATGAGTGATGCGACAATGTTCTGAACTAGGAAAAGCATCCATTTTATTACAAAAACGATGAAGCGAAACAAAAGCCCACACAACTATCCTAATGGTCTTGGGCAGAAACATCAGGGATCCTAATCTGAAATCAATCTCTGTTGTTCCATTCACTCCGATAACTATCCAATGTTGACCATGCTCTGATTAGAAACTCAACAACCCTGCTTTGATCGATGTTTGTACTCTCTTCTTCAAACTGGTGCAATCCTCCGCGGAATGACCTTGAACATTCATATGGTATTCGCATTGCACATTGGGATCATACCACATGGGATAAGGAGGCTGCATGGGTTCCACATACACTGGTTCCACAAGGCCCTGCTGGATGAGTTGATGAAGCAATTCTATATAAGTCATGGGAATTTGGGCAAACTTGAATCTATCCTGGTGAGACATGTATCCCTTTTGTTGGTCCTTTGGAATGGTTGGTTCTGAACCAAGTGAAGATACTGGTCTTTTCTTCGATTCTCGAGGATACTCATGAGATTGAAAGCTTGGTTGAGGAACCGATTGGTATGGATAGGGACCTTGATTCGCATATAAGTTTGTTGGTGGAAGTGGTGGATAAGGAAAATAAGGAGGGTATGGGTTATATGGTTCCGAGTGATCAAACTGTTGTCCTCTAGAGCTGGCCAATGGTACTTCTACGCCACTCTGCATGCCGGTTTGCCCCTTCCTTGATTCTGGCTTTTTCTTGTTTCTAACCTTTTTTGACCTGAAGTTGGCTTGATTGAGGAGGTATGAGGTATCAGTTGGCGGTTTAGGCACGAATGGGGTTTGAACAATAACCGGAGGATTTGACTGGTTGGGATTGATTTGGTTGGGTTCAGCACTTCCTGATTGCCCCACACCAATACTGTTTATGGTCATGTCTTGCCCTTCTGACACTGGATGATATTTTTGCAACGTTTTTCCCCTCAATTCCACTAGCTGATGCTCCATTATGCTCATCTGCTTTCACAATTCCTCATTCTCCTTCTTCAATTGCTGGTACTCAATTAACTGCTCTCCTTCCATTGCCCCTTTCTCCGATGAATCCTCCAGGAACTGATACAAAGAACCATCAGAAATCTGTCTATTGATAAGCAGTACTGCTCTTTTATTGTGGAGTGATGCTAAGGTTAATGGGATGCATGAATGAATTCCATGGCATGATGAATGAATGCATGAGGCAAAAATGGATGTATGATGCCTTGAAAGAATGAATTTGCACAAACAACGATGGATTGAACTGAACTCGGAGAACCTCCTTTTTCATTGATAGCAACCACCATTACATTGTACCATTATACTCTACTTCTTGATTTTATACAATAGTGGATACAAAAATGGCTAACACTTAAACGACCCTTCTAATATCCTCAGTATGAGCATGTGCAATTCGAGCCTCTCATGACGAGATCACTGAATACTTCCTGAGGTTTCACCAAAACTAGATGATGTAGTTTGACTGAAATTGCGATTTTCATCTGCCTCAAAGGCTAATTTCCCTTCTTTAATCAACTTTTGCACCTCTTCCTTCAGCCTTGGGCAATTTTCAGTAGAGTGACCTTGAGTTCCCGAGTGATAAGCACAGTAAGCGTTGGCATTGTACCATGCTGGTCGTGGATGCTTCATGGGGTTGGCGTGAGGTAGGAGTGCAATCAGCCCTTGTTGCAAAAGCTGAGGGAATAGCTCAGTATAAGTGTAGGGGATCGGTATCCAATCCATAAATTCAACAGGTTCCCTTTTTGGACTTGGAGGTTGGGACCTTGGCTGGGATTTTGGCCTATGGATGGGTGATCGAAATGGAGTGTTTGGCCGGACATTTGGCTGATGATAAGGTCGAGGCTGATAAAAGTCAGATGGGTTCCTACCTTGACCGGGGTTTGGTGAGTGATAAGCTGGAGGGTAGAAAGGTGGGTCACTCAGTTGGACAAAGTTGTTCGGTGGTTGCCTTACACCGAAAGATTCCACATTTGGCATGTAAGACTTGAGCTCTTCCACTTGCTTGGTCAACTCATCCATCCCTTTGCGATCTTGCCCAAGCTCTCTACCTTGTCCGAGCTAGTAGCTGTTTCGTTGGCATGTTCTAACTTCCCATAGCTAGAGTGAATTTGCGTCGCCGGTTTCTCCAAAGAAAGATGAGCCCTTCCAAATCTCCACCCTTTATCAGCAACTTTAGAACGTGCCCCCTTAGCTTGCCAACCTCCTCAGCAAATTCTTCTTGTTTGAATTTCAGCTTGATTATGTCCTTTTCCATCACCCTCTGATCAAACTCCAACTGCTGCACCCGAACTTCCAGTGGACTGCTCATACTTCCTCAATAATTCTAGATTTCTGGCGAAACAACTGAATTGATTTATAACAAACACTGAATAAGTGGTATTTACACATGATCTCGGTAGACAAACTATGTATAAAGATGCATAAAACTTAAAAATGATTGTGATAATGCAAGATGGATGCATGAACGTATGTACAAATGAATATTATGATGACTTGACAAATTGTGGAAATGTGCACGATAATGCAATATGATATGGCAACCTATATTGATAAACAAATGAATGACATGGATATGCATGATCAATTATAGAATGCATGATACTGCAAAAATGATGTCATGATATGTAAGGATGAAACCTGCAACACAAATAGGTTATACAAATGCAGGTGCAAAAAGATAAAACGAAAGGGAAGAAACAAAAGCTCGTTAGTAACTGAACATAAAAAATATACTTAAAAATCTTAAAGAAAAATCATGACCCCTTTTATTATTGAATAACAAAACCCTTTTTTTTTATTTTCGAGAAAAAAACAAAAGGACGAAAATGTCCTTGGGGCGGGAAGTCTGCCTACTGCGGATAAAGTCGTTATCCGCTCTACAATCTTATTTGACTATGGTAAAAAGAGATAAAGGTCAGAAGCATCCCTTCTGTGTGTCCTATACACTCATTCTCACGAGTTTGGCTTTATACGGGCTATCTTCCACACTTCTATATGCATGGCTTCGGTTAGACTCTAAAGGTTCCAAAATTGTTCTTACTGACGCCCACTCTAGGCTAGTAAGGCCCCCGATTCTCACCCATTATAATCTCATTGAAAAGGGTTCAATCTGGGTGGAGGCATTTCACATAACCCATACGGGGATCTTAATTGACCCCACGAAGGTTAGCTAATCTGCCCCCGAGCTAAGGGTATAAAATTCAAGCTCCGGGATCGAGCTGATGCGTGCAATGCAAAAAGTGATGTGGTGCAGAAGGGACATACAAATCTTTACCATTACCGACATACTAAACCATAACCCCCCAACCTAACTCAAAACTAGCAGCTGACCACCAATCAACACAACATGAAAAACACGGTTAAACAATAAAAGCAAGTAATAAACAACAAATAAACACTGAAAATGCAACACAATCAGAGAAAAGGACACAGTGCAACCAATTATTATTAAGACCCTAGATCTTGTTAACCTAAGTGAGGCCTGACTCTCTAAAAGTCCCCAGCGGAGTCGCCAAGCTGTCGAAACGTTCGGGTCCGGGGAACCCAGTCGAAACGACGTTGGAAATGGAGTCGCCACTAATCTTTTTTTAAGGTGTGATTAGCCACCTAAAGGCTACTTAAGCTAAGTTGAGTCCAAAAGCTCGGCAATGGACCCACTAAACCTAAGGTCCGGTCTTTATAACCTAAATCTAGGTTCAGGAGTCAATTACGCCCACGGAAGGATCAGCACCCCTGGAGCGCCCGTCAAATGACGGTACCTCTTAATCTAACTAGATCTAATGGGTCGAAAAGAAAAGTTGGTTGCTTTTAAATCCTAATCTTGATTATTATAAAAAAGGTTATAAAAAGAAAATAAAACCAATTTTGGAAACTAATGTCGAGAATTCGAAGAATATAATCGAACATCGTCGATCAATTATGCCTCGATTCTCTTTCACTTTTTGTTCTCTTGTTGGGTCTCCCGCACCAGGAAGAAATTTTAAAAAATGCTGTGATAAAATCATTTTTTCCATTTTTTTTATTTTTCAACAAAAACTTGATCAATTTTATTGATTTCCAAAAAAACCTTCTTTTGAATTGCTTAATTAAAAGACATTCCCTTTTTCTGAAAATGCTTACCTTGAAAACTCTTGAATTGCCCATTTCTTAACTTTGAAAACTGAATAAGAGAACATGGTTTGAGAAAAAACCTTTTTGAAAACACCTTTTATTGCCTCTTTTAATTTTCATGATTTTTTCATTTTTTTGGATTTTTTCCATTTTCTACCTCTAAATTAATGCATGTATGCAAATGATGAATGCAAAGTCCAATTATTAAAGCTAACTCGCGTAACCCGGGTTTTTGAAAGCACTTCCCGGGATATATGCTCGGAACCCCGACGCATCCCGAGAAGAGTCGTCTCATACTCGGAGGCATTCAGCGGCCCCGAAAACTCGATCACTCACTGAATGCCCCTTCTTCTGAAGGGTTATGGTCATTAACTGAATTAAGGTGGTATGATATGCAAACAGATATAGCTTATAACGAGTAAATATGTTATGCATGCAATTAAGTTCTACTTTACTAAATTATTACAAATCAAGGCCCGATTGGACCAATTTAACAAATTAACAATAATTAAAAGAAAATAAAAACTTATGGGCCGGACTGGGTCTACTGGGGACCTTTTCTGCACACTAAGAAAATCATTAGCGAAGTTCAGGAGGCATATAAACAAATCAATATGCAAATTCAAAACAAGGACCAAAGCAAAGACAAATCGAATTTAAACAAATGGGAATATAGCTCATGGGATATACATACACCACAATTGAATCTAACTTAGGAAATCAAATCTTTAGACTAAAAATCTTAAATCCCAAATTAAAAGTCATTTAAAAAAGATTCACCAATTTCTTTCAAGTTATTTTCAAATTTGGAAAATTGGGGTTTTAACTCCAAGCTTTGTTTTTTCCAAGAATTAAAAATGACCCAAAGTGTCTCAACATGTCATCCTCGAGTCATTTTTAATTTAAGAAAAAATCATAACTTTAAATCAATACCTCAATTTTTCAAATCCGAATTAACTTAATTCGAAATTATGAAATCAATTTAAATTACTTCCAACTTGAACATCAAGATCTCAAAATCAATTTGTCATGAATAAACACAATTTCCACTAAAAAATTCAATCTTTAACCTAAATCCCAATTTCTATACTTATTTAGTAAAATTCAAGAACCAAAAAACGCAAATTAAATACCAATAATGTAAATCAAGCACCAAATTGCACAATCCTAGCATAACTTCTAAAATCATTGAATAAAGCAGGGACCAAATTGCATTTAATTAAGAAATAAACCTTAAATTAGGGACTATGACGCATAAATCAAAAGTAAAATCTTAAATCAGGGGTGAAATTGAATCAATTAACAAATATTACCCTAAATCAGGGACTACATTGAAAACGGAAATAAATTTCAGGCTTTATGTGAACTAAATAATAAATAATGGGATCCAATTGCATGAAATTAAGGATTCAATTGAACTAAGGATAGAAATCATACCTGAATTGATAAATTCCGCTTAATTAAACGCTGAAACGGTGTCGTTTCGGTTAATTGGGGAGGGCACTATATAAACCCTCATCTTCATCTTCTTCCTCAAAGCCTTATGTTACCCGAAACCCTAGCCGCCACCCTCTAAGCCGCCTGAAATCGCGACACCGCCGGATCACCGCGCCGGACCTTCAACTGAGCTCAGTTTTAGCTCAAAACTCCTCTGCTGACTCTCCTAGACGCCCTTAGTCTAGATCCATCCTCAGTTTTGCGAGATGAGGCTCACAACCCCCTAGATCTAACTTTCACCGAGCTGAAATTCCACCTGAATTCAGCCGTCCGATTGGACTCGTTTTCGGGTATGTTCTTCTTAAACCTTTTCCCTTCATTTCCATGTAAGCATCTCGTCGATTCTTGTTAAGGAAGGCTATCGTTTTTTTTTAACGAACCTCTCACTTGCGGTTTCTTTCCTTTTTACATGTATCAACTATTCGATAGATCTGAGCTTGTTTCGAAGGATTGAAGAAAATGAAAGGGTGTTGGTTCGGATTGATGGAGCAACCGACTTTTTTGGGTAAGATCTTTTTCTCTCAAACCTCTTTGTGTATGTGTACTTGGTGTAGCTTTTTGGAAGGAAAGGCTAGGAGTTTTTTAGTGAAGAGGGAGAGGGCCTGATATTTTTTTGGTGTGAGCGAGAGAGTCCAAGAAGTTTTCTGTGTGGAGAATCAAAGAGTTTCGAGAGAGAGGCCCTGTTGAGTGAGATGTTGTTGAGAGAGAGCCCGATGTGAGAGAGTATTTGGTGTAAAGGCTCAATGTTGCTTTTAGGGAGAGGATTTTTTTTTGTGTAGTCTTTTTTGAAGGACCACGATGAGAATCAAGATGAGGGTTTTTGTGTTCGTTGAGTATGAGAGAGGTTATGGGGCTGTGTAATGTTTGGGTGTGGTGAGATGGGGAAGGTGAGAGCTAGGAGTGTGTGTGTGCCCAAAAAAAATGAGAGAGCTTGTGGTTATTGTGTATTGGGAGAAGAAGAGAGAGTCTGCAAGGATCTCGGTGTGAAGAGATGAGAAGTTTTTTTGGTTTCTAGAAGGTGAAGAGAGAAAAAAAAATCATCGAGAGAGTGGGGAGATTTTTTTTATCGAGTGCATTCTGTTGTGGTAAGGTTCCCGAGAGAAGATTAGATGAAGAAAACTGTTATGGTGAGAGAGAAAAGATGACTGTCGATGAGAATCAGAGACTGCCTTAGTGTGTGGAATCCAATTTTTTGTGTCCCGATTCTTCTCCTCTCCTCCTTTCCTGCTAACAAATTTTGTCTTCTTATGTAGGTCAATTTGCTGATTTGTTGAGATAAGGTTCAGGTGCATGTGTGAGAGGTGAGATGGAGACGTGGCAAATGGCATTAAACTTTTTTCCCTTGTAAGTGCTTGCTTTCATGAGCTTATTAATTTCAATCTCTACAAGGTGCGCCAATAGTCCCTCTGTCTCAATCTAAGCAAACTGTGAATTTCCTTTAACAGAGCATGCACTAAAACTGTGAATTTCCTTTAACAGAGCATGCACTTCAGGAATATTTTCTATAAGCTTTTCAGGCAGAAGGATAACTCCATGGTTCTTGCCTTGTGCTGCCCTGGCTTGAACCACATCACAAATTGGCTTTGTTATGTCGACAAGAGTAAGCTTTGATGCAGCAACCTCCTCACCAAGAATCACTATTTTTTGTAAGTTGAAATAATGTCATCTGTGACCCTGTATTCTTGTGTGTGCTTTTTGGTTGGCCTTGCTTGTTGTTGTTCCTTAATGCCCTATTCAACTTGCTGTAGGGTGTAACAATGCTAGGAAATGCATAAGTCCGCTTTGAGAGGAAAAGAAATAGAGGAGGGTGCAAGGAAAATCCCAAAATATGCCAAGACTACTCTATAACTTATGTATTTGGTATTTTTTGTGACTAAGTGAGCAAAAATGTAAATTAAAACTCCCCTTTTTGGCACCTTTGTACAAATATGATGTAAAACATATTTTTGTGTTTTTTTTTCAATTTCTATATTTTTGGTCTTTTTCGTGCAAACAAAAATAGAAGAAATCGGGTCACTATCAACTATCAAAAGGCCCAAAAGCAAACCCAAGTATTAATTGCCCTAAAGTTAAAATGCCTAATGCAAGCCCAATGCCCAAGTGCAAGCCCAAAGCTAAGTGCATCTAATATAAGTCCAAGGTCCAAGAGAATACAAGCCCTTAAGAAATGACATGCCCAAATAGTTCCAAGCCAATTGGTTCGAAATGGAAGAGAAAGTAGCCTTATAGAGGCGCTAAAATGTAAAAATGCAACCTAGTAAATTAAAGAG
>AWUE01013077.1:0-12577 GCA_001974825.2 Corchorus olitorius
AAAAGAGGAGTCCTAAATGGACTTGACCCAAAAGTGAGTTTGGCCCCAAAATAAATGTACACTATTGCCCACACATAGGAAAAGGCCCAAATGAAAAGTGACATAGGTCTGGAAAGGACATGGGTTATAAAAAGGAAAATGGACTATGGGCCTTGGAAAATGGATTTAAACTGCTAAGGACCCCAAAACATGTCTTGATCATGGACCCAAAAAGGAAAATGAAATGATGGCCCAAGTGGGATGGATATGGAAATGGACTTGATCCAATAAAATTCTAGATAGATCAAAATAGACCCAAAAGTTCAAGTTAACATTCAACGTTAGCCCCAAACAATTCAAAAGGAATTAACTCAATATGAGGACTCCAAAAATTGACCCAAGACAAGAAATTCAAGGACTAAATTGGATCAAAATCGAATCAGGCTTTTTGAGCATTGAGTGTCGATGAACAATGAATTAAGAACCAGTGACGATCCAAATGGCTTAATTTCTTCAGCCCAAAATTGAGTGTCTACACGAATAAAACCCATGAGCGATTCTTTGAACTTCTTAGCTCTTGCTCTTGTCATCGGACCTAAAGGTAACTTTAATGGATCGAATGGCATCTTCTTGGTGCTTGGAACATGCTCAACGATATCTCCATGATCTCCATGCATCTTCATGCTTCCTTGCAGCCCTTGCACATCCTCTCCTTGCTCTCCATGCTTGTCTTCAAGTCCATGATAAGCCTTGGGCGCATCACCATCGTTGTCTTTCACGGTACAATTCTCCTAACCATTCATTATCTGTCAGATTATAACTCTCAATCATCAATGACCACCCATTTTCAAACTCACTTTCAGTTGAAGAATCATAAACAATTGTTTGCAAAACTTACTTGATTTCTTCATAATCAATATATTTATTCAATTTCTGCGAAAGTTTGTTCATTATATGCCACAAGCACAGTCTAAAAACAATTTCAATAGCATTTTGGATGGCCTTGCACAGATCAGTAATTATAGCCTTACGATAAAGTCCTAACAAAAAATTTAGCCATCTTCTCTAGTCAATAATCCACAATCAAACAACACAATTGTCCATGCTGATTTACTCTAACAAATGAAGCAAAAGGCATATCATTCTTGTTGGTGAAATACAATGCATTGAATGTTATCTCATCTCCAAAAACTTCATAAGCTGCCTTATTTCTTCCATTTGCCCAAAATAAATGCCTTATATGCGAGAGTTTTCATCAACATCCATCACGTCAAAAATTTGGATCAACCTCTTACATCTTAGAATAATACTTGCGAATTGCTTCAGCATCCCTACACCAAGTCTAGTTTGCCTTGCTTTCTCAATATAATTATGGCGAACCTTCTCATTAAAGGTAACATAATATCCTCCAGCTTTTACAACAAGAGAATGATAATTTTTCCTAAATTAATCCCAGCTTCATCATTGATCTGAAGCCTCCTTTTCACATTTTCATTAAGCTTTCTATTGCATTTGAAATAACATGATTTTCATGGGCTTAGCAAATAGTCATGATCAAGTTCAACAAATAGTACATGAAATTTCCCATCATCACATAATATAAGCCTAAATTTTGCTTTACCTCATGTTTTTGTTGCATGTTTAGAAGGTAAAAAAGTTCCTTTTGAGCTGTCATTTATGAGTCTTAGAACATGCAAATGTAATGTATTTAACATTCTCTTAATCGTCACGTTTTGAAGTTCTTCTCATCACACCAAATTCTTGCTGTATTGCATAATCCGAATAGTAACAATATGTTTTTGAAACAATTTGTTTTTTTATGATAACAAAATAAACTCAAGTTTGGCAACTAACCATTTTTACGAGTGTGCAGTGAAGTAATTACAGAGAAAAGTTGTGTAGTGATAAGTGAAAACTGGATCGATCACTTCAAGCCAACAACAGAACGATTAGAATAGAAGTTACACTAGTGGCACTATCGCAATAAGCTGCTTCAAGACTTAGCACGTTCGAAAGACAATTAAGGAAAAATATCTAAATGAACTAAAGGAACCAACTTCATAATCATTTAAGAGTTTGCGCAAAGATGGTATTCATCGAATCAAATCATCTAGAAAGACTTCAATTCAAGTCAGAGTTAAAATCAAAGAAATTGACAGTCGTGTTAATTGGACTATCGAGCCGAAGAATAAAGCAACAAACGCATGACGACTATATTTAACGAGCAATTCAAAGCTATTAATGCGTTGGCTGCCAGAAAAAGACTAAATAACAGTAAATAAATTGAAGCTTAAACTGATAACAACTAGTTTGCTTCACTTACTATTTAAACTAAAATCAGAACGTTGGACTCAAGTTTTGGAGCATTTTTTTTGAAGTTCTTTTGAACTATTCTCTCAAGAATTTCACTCTCAAGCTATCCAAGGTTAGAGTAGTCACTTTAATAATTTTGTTGCTTGGATTGATATTTTGATTTTTATTGCTTTTTTTTTGTTAGATTGTATTTAGTCCAAAATTTGTGGAATATGATCTTTAAGGATCTAAATCTACACAATTCCGTGAATTCTTTCTCTGTTGTAAATGCGAGGATAGCACTAGTTGTTTGAGATTTTGAGCTTTGGAGTTAAACTCGATTTGGTGTAAAAAGGCTTTGTGAAGACCGGTTATAATTTTGTCGTTTATTGCATTTTGAAAATTTTAGTGCGGTATCCAAGGTAGTGGACATAGGCTTGAAAGGACGAATCACTATAAATCGACGAGCATCATTCTCTTCTTGCTTATCACTGTATCGTTCCAATTTTATCTTCTCTCTTTCCTTATTTTTATTCCATTGTTCATTTTAACTGTTTTGCCAGCAGAATCTATTAGACTGGTTTGTTTCACTTCAATTACTCTATGTTCACATTAGTGCATTTATTTACTTTTACCTGATTAGTGTCTTTATATCATTACAGAAAATACAAAAAAAATTGATTTTGTTATTTACACCATCTAGGGTTGTGCAACAAGTCGGTTTCGATCCAAACTGTCGGGTTTGTAAACCTAATAACTTAACCGAGGGATAATAATTTCAACTGAAACCGACCGAAAGGATATTGATGCCGAGAGAAATCGAGGCTATATGGTTTTGGCGGTTTCAGTCGGTTTCTCGGTTGAAACCGAAAGCCAAAACAACATTGAAAACTATGAAATGAGTGTTTTAGAAATTAGAATAGCCTATGTAAATAATTGCTATTTAATTGCCCTTTACAAAAGATAGTAGCTAGCCTATACAATTCAAAGATATTTGCATTTCCAATTCCATTGAAACCATTGAAACCATTTCTATCATCATTCTATAATATTTATCTAAGTTAGGTTGCACAAAAACACTTACAAAAAGGCCTGCAATATCAAAAAATACCAAGCAGACAAAGATAGGCAGCAGCATGCAACATTACATTGCAATTTTGCAACCAATTTTGCATCAAGGCTAAAATCTAAACCATTTTGCATTTGCACATCTAAATCCTATTATCTAGCACTAATTATATACAGAAAATATAATTTTGCATTTTAACATAAGCTATAAAGCAAGACAGCATCTCAACAACAACATTCCAGCCATACAACAAAGTAGCAAGATTCCAGTCTAGTCAAGCAGATTCCAACAGCAACATAGACATAGTGCAGTAGCTACAAGTGAAAATTAAAAACAAATTTAGAACTACAAACTAAAATTGTAAATGCAAGCATCAATGATCAATTATGAACTTCAACTTTACCTTGAATGCAGTCCATACTTCAAAGCCCTTTGCTATCCATCTCAAGCATCAATTATTGGATCCAATGACTTCTTGGATGTTTCTAAGCAAGCATTAAACAAAAAATTCAGTGTAAATATATACAATTAACCTAAAGCAACAAACTAAATAATATTTAAACACATACCTAGAGCTATCTCATCAAACTTTTCTTGGTCTTCTACATCAACAATTGGATCCAATTGTGAAGCTCCACCACACAACCAGTCTTGAGAGCAGATTAATGCTTGGACAATCGATGGGATCATACAACTCGTAAAGGCATCTAAAACCCTTCCACCCGTGGAGAATGTCGATTCGGAAGAGACCGTGCAAATTGGGATTGTCAAAGCATCCCTTGCAAGAGCAGATAGGATAAGAAACCTGTGGCTATTAACTTTCCACCAGCACATTACATCGAATTCGTGCCCTTTCCCGATAGGTTCCATATCCTTTTTTAAGTACTTATGAAGCTCAGATTGGTTTTCTTCCTTGCCACTGTCCAATGTGTACTGTTTGAAGTTCAAACTTTAAACTCATCTAGGACATCATCATCATCATCCAACATGTACATATCAGTCTGGGAAGAGGCAGTAGCCTGAACAGCCGGGGCGGTCTCCTTTCTATCAGGCTCCATTAGTCTTCTATAGTCATAAAAGAGTTGAACAGTCGCATCACTTACTTTGGACACCATGGAAGAGACTTGAGCAGTTTCCAATGGGTACATCTTGGTGAAGCGAAACTCCACAAATTTCAGCTTCTTCATCGGATTCAAAATAGCTACAACATACAGAAGCATGTTAACCTTCTTCATTGAAGCCCACTACTTCTCAAACTTTGTCTTAAACATTAAATTTCCTTAAACTAAAATAATATTAAAAAAACATATTAGGCCATAAGATTAAAATGAAAATGAATAACATGAAGTAAACATAGAGCAGTACACCTTAACCTAAACATGAAGGGTTGAATAACATCGACATTGCCCCCAAAACGTTGCAAATTAAAACAGATTGACTCATGAACTTTAAATTGTGCCACTTTATCCCTTTAATTTGGAAACTTAGGACAATGTCCGCCTTTACGTGACGGATTCCGTTAAGTCCCCCAGATTGATGTGGATTTTCCACGTACGTCAGCGCTCATGTGAGCCCCAGATGACCCTAAATGCTAGGGTGGACTCCACATGAGCGCTAGGGCTGCTCAAAAATCGACCACGCCGCCTAAATCGACCATACTGACCTGAAAATGGTCCAGGAGGTGTGGTGCAAGCGGGTGGTCGGTGTAATCTATTTAAAGAGTCGATTTATTTGGTTTCTCGGTTTTGTGGCGGTTCACTAATTAGTGAATCGATTCCAATCAATATATTTTTAATATTTATTTATCATTTATTATATATAAAATTAATATATTAAAATTTATAATATTATTAACAATTCATTTAACTCAAAAAGTATATAAAGTAAGGCATGTTAATTTTTATTTTTTCTCTCTAAAAGATGACCCCTCCCTCTCTCTATTCTTTCTCTCAACGAGAGCTCGACAGTGTCGAGACTTTGTATCAATGCCGGCCACTGCCTCCCCCTGTCCACTTTTTCTCATCAAACCACTTCATTAGTTCATCTTCTTCCCCTAAACCCTAAATCCGAGTTAAATCTCCTATTAATTTTCTAATTTTAAGTTTCGCCCAAATCCCAATTCGAAACCCTAAAACCCCAATTCGATTTTGTTTCGAATTTTGTCTTCTCTTTCTCTAAAATTTAAAATTGACCCTTCACCCTTGCTTTAAATCCAAGATTCTCTATGGAACCTATTTGCTATGAGTCTTACAGTCATTTAACAAATTTCGGGCATTACATGATTCTCTGAATTTTTTGCTTGTTTTCTTTTAAGGTGTAATCATCCTCTGCTTCTTCGGTGAAGAAATCGTAGAATACTTTGGGCATTACATGATTCTCTGAATTGTTTGAACCCTTTTGTTTTTTATGATAACAAAATAAACCCAAATGTGTTAGCTAATATATCTACTTAGTGTGTAGAGAAGTCTTTAACAGAGAAAGGTTGGGCATTGTATACTCCTAAAAAGAAAGCTTCATCAGTGACACTAATTTAAAAGAATGCCATGAAACTTTAGGCGTATGAAAAACACAAAATTTCCAAAGAATATCATTTGGAGCCAAAGGCATCAATTTTAGAAGACAAAGTTCAAAAATGAAGAAGTACAATCAAGTCAGAGTATAAGAAGAATGTTCAAGTCAAGACAAAATTTTAAAGTTGGAAGAAAACTGGAAGACATTGGTAGGACTAATGATTTGGAGAATAAAGTGACTAGCAGCTAGAAGACAAACAGTATGGACACGCTAAAGTGTTCAACGCTGTACGGACGTGCTGAAGCTGTCAACAGCCTGTCGCGACTAAAAGACAAAATTACTAGCAAATGCTTTAATTTGAACCCGATAACGGCTAGTTTGCAAGAGAGACTATAAGAACTCAAATCTGACCGTTTGAGTTAAGTTTTGGAGCATTTTTGAAGATCTAAACAGTTTCTCTCTCCATAATTTCAAAATCCCAACAGTCCAAGCTTTGCTCTCACTCTAGTTTTCTTTAGTTGCTTGGATCTTTGTATTAGCGCTTAAAGATTAAATCTTTAGATTGTTATAGGCCTGATCTTGTGTAATCTGATCTCTTAGGATCGTTTCTACACTTGTACACTCTGTTTATTGTGATTGTTCAAGTGCGGGTTGTGCATTTGGAATTGATTAAGTTTGGGTTTGCACTTGTTGTTAAAGATTCGGGTTTGAAGCTTTGTGGTTGTAAAAAGGTGTTGTGAAGACCAGTTTAACTTCACTGATAGTGGATTTTGAAATCCTTGGTGTGTGGTATCCAAGGTAGAAGACGTAGACGTGAAAGGCCGAACCTCTATAGATTGAAGCGTCTCCAATCTTCCATCCTTCTTCAATCATTCAAGTTTTATCTCTCTTTACTCTCTTTACTTTCCATTATTTTGTTGTTAACATCTTTATTTATTTCCTTTATACTTTCACGTGCTTCGATTGCAGTTTGCTTATTTATATTGCATTAGTGTCTTTATCTGCATACTCTGAATTAGTGTCTTTAACACATTTTTAAGGAACCCAAAAATTTTCATTAAATGCTATTCACCCCCTTCTAACATATCAAGTGGACCAACACGAAATTCCCCTATTTCAGGCCTCTAAACAAATTTTGCTGTTTGGAAACGATTTTTTTTCTCACTTTATTCTTTTACTTCCTTGGACAGATTTTGATTTTCTTCATTATACCCTTCATTCATGGCTCAATATAGTATGTATGAGTTATGACACATGCATCAATTGCTCATCATCTAGTTCCTTCCTTTAGAACAATTTGAATCTCTTTTTCCATGATTCTCTTTGGTGTGTTTGGTTTTTGGAGATCAATTCGAGATTTTTTTCAACTATCAACTATTTGTACAAATCGCTTGCACTAACCGACCCGACCTAAATGGCGGTGCTCAGTTTCCATCGGTTTTTATCTTAGTTGGGTTGGTGCTCGGTGTAAATAATTAGTAATCGGTTTGGTCGGTTTTAGGTGAGTCACCAACCGACCACACCGACACCAACCGATTGAGCAGTCCTAATGAGTGCCACGTCAGCAAATCTAGCGAGACTTAACGGTTCCATTAGCCACGCCGTAATGTCATAGGGTAAATTGGCTTAATTCTCCAAATTCAAGGAATAAGGTGATACAAATTAAAATTCACGAGGCAATTTGTTCTAAATTTATAAAGTTCACGAGGCAAAGTGACTATTTAGGATTCAACCAACCAAAAAAAATTCTACTATAAGAGGCCGTTTGGAAGTTTCTCTAGCAAATAAAAAGTACAAAGTCTTTCTATAGAAAGTGTAGGACTAGAAAATTTTCTCTCAAGAAAGTACTTTAGAACGTTTGTTTAACCCTCTAAAATCTAAATTAAATTCTTAAGAAAGTGTTTTATCCTTCATAAAAAAACGTGAGAAAGTATTTTAACACCTCCCTGGTGTTAAAATACTTTCTCACTTTGGAAAGAAAGTAATTGGGTTAGTGACCCTAAACTTTCTCTAGAAAATATAAGGCTAATTGCTCAATTAAGGGCAAAACATTTCCGGATCAGCCTAATTTGGGGTAGAACCTTTCAACTGGGTCGATTTGGGGCAAAACGTTACGAATTGGCGTCAAATAGGGGTAGTCCGTCAATTTGGGGCAAAACCTTTTAGAGAGTGAAAGAAACGTGCCGTTACCTCTAACGGACACCGTTAACTCAATAAAAAAATATTTTTTAATTGTTAAATTTCTTTTTTAAAAAAAAGGAAAAAAAAATGGCTTTAAAACGTTGAGAAAAGAAGTCTGGTTAGCTAAACTGAATTGCTTACTTATTAATGAAAAAATTAAAACTGGATAAGGTTTTTTTGGGCCAAAAAACTGGTTAAGGTTCGAAACTCACCTTTTCTACATTTAAGGTGCACTTAACATGTTTGCGTTCTCCCCTCTTGCTATGTATAATTTAAGGTTTTGTAAATACAGAGATAACAGAAAATCAAAACTCAATGAAGAAGCAATTGGGAATAAAAAAGCTTGCAAACGAAAAACCCACTGAATAAAAGTGTTGACTTGGTAATAAGAGCTATTAGAATTTAGAATAGAAGAGTTGAGTTGAGGAATGAAAAGTGGTTAAAGCAGCAGGCTGTAGATTATATCAAATAAAGCAGAGTTATGATATCTTAAAAACTTAACTTCAGTAACAAAGGCACCCTATTCAAGCCATGTGAATTAATGTTAAAAAGCACAGGCTCGTCAAGAACCTGGCTCACAAGCTCTTCTGTTTCCTCCTCTTCCTCATCCCCTTTCGTCGTCGATTGCATCACCCATGACCTCAGTCACCATCTCCATCTTCTCGCAGTATCAAAGTCAAAGCAGTGGAATTTCTGACTAATTTCTTAGTTGCAGTACAAATAGGAAACACAAATGCAAAAAATAAATGAAACAAAAATAAGGCCCATGATCTGATTAAACATTGCAATTCATTTACATGAAGAATTCTTCTCTTTCCTCTATCGGTTGTGTTTCTCCTTCTTTCAAGTCTTGCCTTCAACTTTGAACTTAGTTGCAGTACAAATAGAAACCCACAAAATGAAAAATTTCCACAAATATCGAAAAACCTATAAACAATTCAACCTAAAAACACATAAAAAAAACTTTTTTCCAGAAACCCATAACCCAACATAGATTATTACTCAAAATGAATCAGAAACACAAAACCCCAACCCATAAACTATTGTTTAAATCTCTTAGCCAACCCATGTTTCTATCCGTTTTTCCCAGTGAAAAAGTAGAAGAAGAGAAATAAGTGATAGTAGCAGTAGAAGAAGAAGAACAAAAGCATTAGTCGAGAGCAAGGTGGGTTGGCAGAGACGATCTGACGGCAACGACACAACGACGTGCTGAGACGGCTGGAGTGGAGCTTCATCGCTTGAGTCGAGAGGGAAGAGATGAAGGAGAATGTTTAGGGCGTTAGGGATTTTAGTTTTAGGAATTAAGGATTTTAGTTTTAGTTTTAACTTTTAACTTTTTTAATTTCAGATTTTAGTAATAATAAGCATTAACGCGCCCCCAAACGCGTGCAACAAACTAGCCATCCAAATTGACGGGTTGCCTTTATTTGACATCAATTCTTAACGTTTTATCCCAAATCGACCAAATTGAAAGGTTCTACTCCAAATTAGACTGATCCGGAAACGTTTTGCCCTTAATTGAGCAATTAACCAAAATTTAACCAAAAATATTAAAGTTGTTTCTCACCCTATACTTTCTATAAAAAATAAAAAGTGATTAAATTCACACCAAAATACAAAGGAAACCGAAATTAGTCGTGCAGGGTGAAATTAAAAATTAAAAAAAAGGAAGCCAGTTTTATTGATCTCTGCGATTTTTGTTAGCAAGTTGAAATCGAAGGGTTCCCCACTCCCAGGCCTCAGACGCAGTAGCCTCTGCTGTAAATCCTCGTATGGGAATCCCAGAACCCACAGAGAAAGATTCCGCAAAAACGCAGGCAGCAGCCGAAACCCAAAACCCAGAAGCAGCAGTAGAGAAATGGCCCGGATGGCCTGGAATCTGCGTTTTTCGCCTTATTGTTCCAGTTTTGAAAGTCGGCTCCATCATTGGCCGCAAAGGCGAACTCATCAAGAAGATGTGCGAGGAGACTCGCGCCCGCATCCGCATCCTTGATGCCTCTGCTGTTTCCACTCCTGATCGCATTGTAAACTCTCTTCCTCTCCGATCAAAACTCAAGCTTATAATTATATATTCATCACTGTCAATATTTGCCTCTGGGTTTTTCTCTCTTTTGTTTTTATTTATATTCAATCAAAATTTGAGTTGGGAGGTATAATTTTGACACCAATTCGAACCTAATTGTTCGTATAGGAGCAGAATCAGGCATTTTGTTGATTCAAAAAGATAAAAGTTTTACTCTTTACTTATAATATGGGAACACTTATATCTGTTGTTGCCCTCTGGAAAGCGAAAAGCAAGTAATTATTTTCTGCCCATTGTGAGATTTACATAGGTTGGGTTACCTTTACCTAATTTCGTTTGCATAGAGCAGTGAAGCCTTCTATCTCTGGTCAATTTGAGCAAATATGAACTTCTTTATCTATTTGTTTTCCAGAAAAATAAGGCATCTTGTTAATGATACAGTTCCCTCCACCCCATCTTATCTCCAATAAGAGATTGTAGTTAAATATCCTCTTTCTTGTTACTCTTCTAGCACTTACTTGAATTTATTGACTTTTGTTGTAGGTCTTAATTTCTGGAAAGGAAGAACCAGAGGCACCTTTGTCACCTGCAATGGATGCTACTATAAGAGTGTTCAAACGTATCTCTGGATTACCTGAGAACGATGGGGATGCTAAAGCAGCTGGAGTTGCATTTTGTTCAATCCGATTGTTGGTAGCATCTACACAAGCAATCAATTTAATTGGAAAGCAGGGCTCCTTAATTAAGTCAATGCAAGAGAGTACAGGTGCATCTGTGAGGGTGTTGTCAGAAGGTATGTTTTAGCCATTTGATAATATTGTTTCAATCCGTAAGAGTTCTATTGTTTCCTTTTATTGCTTAGATTTTCCTTTATGTTGCATTTTAGTGCATAAGACTTTGAATGGGAACAGGGAACTAGAATAGAATAAGATAATATAGTCAATGAATTGTCATTATTTAGAATAGAATAAGATTATATTGTCAATGAATTGAATTGTCATTATTTTGTCTTGTTTCTTATGCTGAATAATTGAAAATACTCGCAATCTCGCATTTTATTTTGTGTAAAATCATTGATAAATCTTATTCATATAAGTATATATCTGATTGATTGATATGGCCTTGAATAAAAAGATATCCTACCCATTCCTATCTTAGATCCAAATTCTGCCCATGAATAAATAAAGCTGTGACTAAATTCTGCATGGCTTAAGGCACCACATGGATGAAGCATTGACGTTGCGTGCATTACTCTCTGATGTCTCAGCAACCTTTTGCCATTAGAGGCAGCTTCTATCTTCCAGGCTGTGGTTGCCAATTGACTATATATATAATATAATATAATATAATATAAAGGGGCTATGAAATATTTAAATATTATTATATTAATATTATACCTACTAATATACTGGGCAGTCTTACCAGCACTAGTTTTCTTGAATTTTATTTTTTTATTTTCCTTTTGATTCTATTTTTGCTTATTTCTTTTCCTTTTTCCTAATCTGATCTTTTGCATTTGAATATGAGTCGTCATATTTGGCATTCATGTAGGTAACAATCCACAGCAGTTCTTAGAAATCCAGACACATTACATAACTGTGTGTATGTATACTTGTATCTTATAATGTATTACTATTAAATATTCATATTTCATGAAGCAAAACGATAGACAAAATTGGAATTTCATGCCCAAATGATGAGAAAAAGGTTCTAATCTGCATTACGGGCGCACACTTCAAGAAATTCATTTTTAGATGAAGTTAATTTTACCTTTAAGTCTATGACTTAACATTTCAACCATTTAGTGTGTTCTGGTCCTTGAATGTCCCATGTGTTAAAATCATGGGTTTTCAAATTCTGGATAATTTATGATATACATGGTAATGTTTTGATCGCAGATGAAGCGCCATCTTATGTCGTAGCAGATGAGAGGATTGTGGAGATGCAGGGAGAAGCCCTGAAGGTTCTTAAAGCTCTAGAAGCAGTGGTGGGACACCTCAGGAAATTTCTGGTTGACCAGAGTGTTCTTCCTCTTTTTGAAAAAACAGTAAGTTTGGTTGCTACCAAATTTTTGCTGTTTACACTCACTGTTTCATGCTAAGTGGTTTTTGTCTCAGCCTAATGCAATGGTTACTCAAGATCTTCAAGCAGAGACAAGGGCTGAAAAGTCATCTCTGTTCACTGCTTCTCAAATTGGAATTGATCTTCCTGTTACTGCAAGGAGGGATTCTTTGTTCCTTGAACGTGAAACACAGCTGGAGTCACGAATCCCCTCTTCTGGAATTTCAGTCTACGGACAGGATCCTGCAATTTCAACAATACATTCTACGTCAGGACTTGTTCGATCTATGGTTCCAGTTGTCACACAGGTTTGTTTCCATGTAGGATGTATTTTTTCTTTTTCGTAATTCCTTTTGAAAAAGAGTCAGGGGATTAGATATTTTGATGACAAGCAAACAACAGAAGGCGGAAATGGAGATAAGATGGTTATTAGAGGAGAAAGGGGAATGGAATTGAAGTAA